>OZ059905.1:718690-828690 GCA_964057215.1 Oscheius myriophilus | reverse complement strand
CTCCGAATAATGGAACAATCTCAATCAAGACACATTTCCAGTGGGGAGTGAGCTCTGAAAAAGGAACCTTGTTGGCTGAAAACTACTTATACCTCCAGTAATTACGTATATAATAAGTCGTATGTGGCCTAGGAGATGTAGAAAGCAGGCGAAAGATAAGAGGGCGATTAAAATATTGCAGGAACTTCCAAGTCGGCTGAAACTAATAATAAATTTAGGCAAAATAACATTTTTAGTCATTTTTAGTCAAATTAGCGTCTCGCGCGGCCGTGCGGTCGGTCCCTTAGCCGCTCTCCCAACCGGGCCTGGATTGCCGGTCCACAAGCCGGAGTGGAGCCCCGTGAGGACGTAGCTCCAACCAAATCGAACACAGAAGTCGTCTAGAGTACCCCGACCGTCCCAGGAACCAGAGAAGAAGCTGCTTCCTCCAAGGAGAGCTGTACCTATTAGTTAGATAAAAAACAACAATTATCGATTGCGATTTGACCTACTTTGACCGAATTGTAGTCAGTACTAAGAGTAAATTTCCTGGACCACCAATCAGCAGGCAAAGTGTGTTAAATATGGCAAGTGGAATATAGGATAGAAGTGCGGGAGTCATTTTAACTGGAATAAGTAGTAGTAGTAGAGAGAGAGAGAGAGAGAGAGAGAGAGAGAGAGAGAGAGAGAGAGAGAGAGAGAGAGAGAGAGAGAGAGAGAGAGAGAAAGAGAGTTATGACGCAAAAAGAGTTAATGAGTTGCAAAAACTTTCGTAATGAGCGAATAAATAGGATTATCGTGAAATGTAATGAAACTTCGGTCTTTGGTTCGAGCAAACTCTGAATTGTCGAAATCTGCAAATGTGCACGTACAATCACTCACGCACTCACGCACTCACGCACACGCACACGCACACGCACACGCACACATAATGCAATTACAAAACAATTTTCAAGGCGGATCCCTGTCCCACCACCGCATCTCCAACAACCACTGAAACTACGACTGTCAGCTCCAATGTACCCAATCCTGGCCCTCCTGGACCGACTCCACAGCCACTCAATTCTCCGCCAGGTTTGTTAAGCAATGAAAAAGCATTTGGTTATCTAACCCATTTTCAGGAACAGGAAACCAATTGGCCGCCGGAGGAGGTGGAAATCAGAAGAACAGTAGACGGCCTTCAAAATTCCTGATCGGTTTGGTTATCGTCATGGCTGCCATTATTTAACCAGTACTGATCAGACCATTACAGCCATCAAAAAATGGAAGCGCAATGTTTGTGATTTCAACATAAAATAAACATTAGAGAATTGAAGAACCAATCTTTTCAAAGATAGCTTCGTTTTGCATAACCACCGTACGCTTTCAATTGAAACAGCCAACACAAGAGAAAGATATGAATTTCCATAGTTTCAAGAAAAATGATGAAAATCCAAAGTTTGAATAGAAAACACTTTTTCCTAGGATTTCTACCGAGACTATAGTCTATTACCAATCTTGAGACGACGACTTTTGAATGACTCTGGATTTCCTTGGTATTTAACCATTGACGATTTGAAACATCGAAGTGAATATAAATAAAATATGCGAAATAGCACTGTGACAGAGGAGTGCGCAGACAATTAGAAGATCGCGGTGGGACCCATTGTACCTAGTCCTTTAGGAAAACCCCCTTTTCGACGAATTTCCCCAGACCTTGATTTCCCATCGTATTTAACCACTACCAGCTTGAAACACTGAAGTGAGAAGAAATTTAACAAGGGAAAGAACACTGTAAAAGGGGAGTGCGCAGACAATTCAGAAATCGCGGCGGGACCAAATGTACCTCTCCTTTAGGAAAATCCCTTTTTCCTTGACTCTTTTCTGGAAACGCACTACATTAATCACAGTTTTTGGTGTGAGGAGTCCAAAAAAGGCCAAAAGGCCGGAAAAAATAACCTTTTTAAGATCAAAACTAATACTTTCAAAACAGTCATTTGAAAAGAATTGTCTGATTGTAGAATCGTTTTTGCCAAGCCACGACGAAATACGAAAAGCGAACTTTATTCAACCTTGTAGCAATTTTAATCCGTTTTTGACTGAAACAATGCAGCAAATTAAAATGGAAACAGCATTTTTTGGTTTGTGGTCGGTCTGAAATGCGGTCTTAAGCCATTTAACCCAAAAACCATAATATGAAACTTTTCGGTTCGATATCGACTTTTTGACTCGCCTTACGGTAGGTGCGTTCATTGCATTCATTCTTTTCTGATTCCGATATTTTGAGGGCTTGCAAAGACCACACAAGTGTTGACGGAACGAGGAAGAAGATCAACCTAAATGGTCTTGGTCTACACCCGGACTCTATACGCACATTCTTCGACAACAAAATATCTATCAAGATTCCCATCATCGTATCAAACACGGCAACAACTGCTGTTAAATCGGGAGATCTTGAAGCAAAAACTCCAGATTACGGTGACTCTTTCACATCAACTATTAAACTATTTGCATTACAGCAGTTCAATGGACAATCACCGATAACTCTGCTCTCACGCTAATTGCACTTGGCAAGGAAGCCATAAGGGTGAAAACGCTAAAAGTTGACAACAACCACGTCTTGGTTCAAATGGCGATCAGTTATGTGCAGCACGTAACCACTTTGGAAGTAACAAGAAATGCCAAACTGGGAAAGCTGGATCTGCCCTTGGCTAAAATAACCTCCATGGTTGTCAAGGAAAACAACGCTCTGACGGAAATTACTCCCTCTAAAACGGATCTCATGGAAGGTACCTTTGATTTAGCAATCTTGATATCGAATAATTTGCAGAGCTGGTGATTACAAAGAATCCACTGTTAAACAAAATTACCTTTCCTGAGTTGGTTTCGTTTTTGCAAGGAGCACAAGTTGCCATTGAAGATAACGATGCTCTCAGCGAAGTTATCCTAAACTCTCTTCAAGAAGTGAAATGATGTGAGTCTTTCCATCATTCTAGACTGTTAGGTTTTTCAGCCGTAACTATTTCCCGCAATCCCAAAATGACGACTATCAAGCTTGGAACGTTGCGTTCATTTTCCGCTGACAGTTTGTTTCTTTGTAAAAATGCAGCCTGAACTATTTTTCAGAGTTCGACATTATGAACAATCCAAATCTTCAAGAAGTCACATTTGCCACTGGAAGCCAGAACTTTAAAAATGTGCATGTCAAAGGAAACAACAAACTGACAAAGGAGTCGATCGATAAACTCAAGGCCATATGCGACGCCTCCTGTATCATCCAAGAGTTCCAAGGTACATTTATTTGTCCGAAAAGTGCAGAATGGCTTTTTTAGAGTGCGAAATCTCTGCTCCAGTGACTCAAATTCAAGATCTCAACGAGTGCCAGAACATCGACGGCGATCTGGTGCTGGCTCCAACGGTTTCCGGAGATAGAACGACGGCCACGAAGATAGCCAAGATCAAAGGAAAGCTCATCATCCTCAACACGAACCTCACTTTGGTCAATCTGGGATTCCTGGAAGGAGTTCAAGCCGCCGGAGGCATCGGTTAGTTCTCTCTGTATCTCTCTCACTCTCACTTTGCCCTACATTAACAAAGTGAAAACTGTTGTTTCAGAGATACAAGACAACCAAAACCTGTGCGACCAGGAGGAGAAGCTGAAGACGATGTTCGGCGCTGCTGCTACCATCAAGACGGATTCCTGTCACACGGCCGCATCTCCAACGACCACTGAAACAACCACTGTCATAGGAATAAACTCTCCTGGAGCGACTCCTCAGCAAACCCAGTCACCCCCAGGTCAGTTAACCAATGAACAGTCTAACGCACATTTCTAGTTACTGGAAATAAATTGGCCGGAGGAGGTGAAATTCAGAAAAAGAGTGGGCGTCCTTATGAAGTGACGATTGGTTTCATTATTGTCATGATCGCCATTATATAACCAATACTGATTAGATAATAAATGTTTTGATCACTGCTCTTGACATTAAATTTATTGTGATTTAACATGAAAGTAATTGTTATGAAGACATGTCGTATTCAGTTTGTACTTGGAAAGTGTGAGAGATTTCTAATGTTTCTATGGTTTGAGGTTAAAACATTCATTAAAAAAACATAATTTGGCAGTAAAGTTCATTAGAAATTCTATAGCAATGCTGAAAATGTTTTTGAGAATGTACGGTTTAGATCCAAATTCACGACTTACAAAAATACGTTTGGAAACTATAAAGTTAATCAATAAAACGTCAAACGACTCATCAGCTGAGAATTTGTGAAACCAATTTTGAAATGGGAAGAAAAAAGCAAACCACATACAGATCATAAACAGAATAAGAAAGTTTTGTTACTATTGACCGGATACGGGAACGAATATCTCCACGCGCGCTGAGATATTCCTTCCCCCCTCGGAGATATTCGTTCCCCCATGTTGGCGCCATCACTACTTTATACACAAAGCTTTGTATTTTTATATTTAAATAAAATTTTTAAAAAATATTATACGTCAGAAGTTTTTTAAATATCAAATGAACAAAATGAAATTAAAGTGTTGTCGTTTTATTGGTTTTCAGTTTAATATCAGGCAACAAATTTTGAATACATTTATCATTTTTGTTTTCTGCTGCGTGTGAAAAGTAATATTAAAAAAAAGAACAGCAGGACAATATGTTGGTCAAAACTGAGGGGCACGAGCAAGCAGGACGACATATAGCCAATGAAGAAACAAAATAGAGAAAAAGGACGAAGCAAGAAAAAATACAGTTAGATAAGGAGAAAACTTTTAAGAACTGATAAATGGAAAAAAATGTGTCAACAAAGAAATAGTTGCAGGTCATACTCGTTTTTGTCCAAGCTGCGCAATCTCCCCTTCCAGGTTAGTCTTTCCTAACTCTAGGAGTGAAACTGGGAAGGTACGGTGGATTTTGGTTTAACTACGTTATATTTGTACAATTTAATTGAGTGGTTGTGCTCTAGAGGTGCTCTTTGAACTGAGTTTCGGTTAGGATTCTTGCAAAATGGTTCCTAAACGGTTCAAAGGGCGTAATTTCTACATATTCCGACTGCTATGCTGTAACCTATTCCGAGTTGAACTGGTGTTCGCAACGAATACTGTCATAGCTAGTACATTCTAGCAGATTTCAAGCTGGATTACCGATCTGACATTCCATAATCCGGATTAAAGTAGTTTTGTTGCTGTAAATTCTTTCAGACTTCTGCTTGCTGTTATAACCATAACATTTAATCAAAAATATGGTCTCCTGTGAACCTAACTTCTGTTGCGTGGGATTGAGGACAAGGTTTTTCTCTTCTTAATATTTGAAGGAATTCCAGCTGTCAAAAAACCGGCATGGTCACCTTGCCAACATGTTGCTTGGTCTTGCCACGAATAGCATTAGCAGAGTGCCAAGGCAATGATTTCCAATGAGAACACGCTTTTCGGCAAGCCACCAGCGGATATTGTAAAGGGACTTTTTGTCCAACTAGTGGATGCAAGGCATTTTTCAAAATTCTAGTTTTGTTTTTGAGGTGGCCCGAGTGCCCAATGGGACAGGCCGTGAGGAAGATGCATGTAGGGAATCCTTATAGAGTATGAGGGGAATTTCATTGTATTATGTAGGGGGCTATCTGAGTTTAGGGGTGCCATCCCTGTATTTTGGGGGGATTAACTTTATTTGTAAAAGATGTCCATATTTTCATTCTAAATCTCATTTTCAGTGCCTTGTCCGCGAAATCGCCCAGGATTTCAAGACCGATCTTCGTTTCCAGTCCGCCGCCATCGGAGCCCTCCAGGTAAATTTTTTCTTTAATTAACACTTTTTTTTCTTTAATTACCACTTCAAACCTATTTTATTAGATATTGAAGCTAATTATTTGTTTTCAGGAAGCCGCCGAGGCCTACCTCGTCGGACTGTTCGAGGACACCAACCTGTGCGCCATTCACGCCAAGCGCGTGACCATCATGCCCAAGGATATTCAACTGGCCCGTCGCATCCGAGGAGAGAGGGCCTAGACCCCCGGACCCGCCGTGCCCGAATCAACGACATTCTCTACCACTCGTATGTTATCCTCAGCCTGAAAATAATATTCCCCCTTTCTTATTTCCAGAACATTAAGATTTTTTCTTATTTCCAGAACCTATAAATTTCCAGAACATTCCTAACATGCTAATTCCGTAAGGTAATGAACACGTTCCCCGTGATTTGCGTGAAATCTTGCTATATATACCGGTTCTCGGCAGTCAGAGCTCATTCATCTGCCGCTTTCCACCATGGAAGGTTCGTCTCCTCTCCTCCCCTCCTGCCGTCTCCGCTCCCGAAGGCCGCCTCTCCTCTCCCGGGAGGCCTCTGCTTTTCCGCCTCCCCTGCTCTCCCTCCCTGAGGGTCTCCCCAGAGCTACAGGGTTGAGGTGCCGTTGCCCTCCCGGGTTCGGAAGGCCGTGCTTCTGGAGTTGAGACGCTCTATGTCTCCTCTTTCCTTGATAATCAACTTCTTTCAGTGGTTATGATTATCCTTTTTGTTTTCCTCATCGGAGCTCAGCAAGGAATGGGACGACCCCCGGATCGTCGAAGTTTGCTACCGCGGAGTCAATGGGTGGCTGAACATGAGCGCATTCGAAGGAACCCTATTACATGTGAGTTTGCTTTGAAACCCCGTTGTTACTTCGCTTAGTGCTGTAATATATTTCAATTTTCGGGCACCCAACTGAATGATGTACAAACCGATAAAGACATCACCGATGGCTGTATCGCTGCAGCGGAATTAGACGGAAGAACCAAGGCCTTGAACCTTTCGGGTACTCTGATATGAAAGCTCATAGTTTTTTCGGGTACTCTGATATGAAAGCTATTTCATATGCGACGGGATTGGTTATGAGTTTACTGACCTTCTAACTTAACATTAGGCATTGGGATAAGAAGCTCTCTTAGGGAAGGATCCACCGGAATAGGATGGGTAGCGGAGCCATCAGTGGTCCCTAAGAGAGACAGATAGGGGAATACAGTAAGAGGGAGAACCGTAAAGGTTCGGGGAGATAAGAGGTAGATCAAAGGGGCATATTCGAAATAAAAGAGGGTAAAATGAGGATTGATCGAACGGGGGCAGGACGATCAATAATACCGTAGTAAGCGGGGGTAAGCCGGAAGAGTCAGAAGATCTCGAGCGATCGGGTCGGTCCTTATATACCCTGGGGCGTGGGCGGAGCTAGATCATTTCGAATATGGTCTCGATATTCGAATATGGCAAGATCAAAGGTGCCGACATCAAGTGTCACGTCAGTTTTCACTCAAGATTTGAATATGTAGGTCAAGTGACGTCATGGACGTTCCAGAACCTTCTGTAACAGCTGACGGCCATTCGAATATGTGGGTCAAATGACGTCATGGCATCCAGAGCCTTCCATGACAGTTGGTGGCTCATTTGAATATGGGCTAGAGGGAGGAGAGCCCAGAGAGGTTAGAGGGAAGACAACCGAAGGCTGTCAGAGTGCTAGAGAAGAAGAGTGCGAGGAAAGAGAAGGCGCTCAGAATGAGAGCCGTGAGGGTGATCCGAGGATTACCCGACAAACCTATCTGCCCTGGCTTGGAATGAACTCACCAATTTTCTTGCTGGGAACGCAGATAAACATACCCCTTGTCCTGAAAAACTCCCAGGCCAACAACTTTGCTGTGCAAGGATGGACGTCTTCAAAATACACCGGTTTGCTTTTTTTTCTTTACGTATGACCGTTTAATTCAGGAATTGATGTAGAATGTACAGACAACAGTGCACTTACTGTTTTCAATATCGAGGCTGTTGGGTTTATCAAGTCACTGAAGCTCAACAATAATACCATGTTGACAATGCTTTATCTATCTAAAGTTATACAAATACAAGAGCTTTTCGAATTCACAGGAAACGCAAAACAGAGGAATTTAATACTGCCACTAGCAACCAGCATTGAAAAACTAGTCGTCAGCAAGAACAAGCTTCTCGATACAATTGAGCTTCCCGAAACCACTGAAATGTCGGAACTTTTTGTTGAGGAGAATGACCAACTGACGGAAATACAAGCACCCAAAGTAGCTGATATCAAAGGTAAGATACACTTTTGTTTCCCTCAAATATTCCGTTCAGTCCTCAAAGTGAACAAGAATCCGAAGGTTAAGAAGTTATCTCTGGATCTCCTTTCAATGATGGCTCCTCTCCCGGAATCAATGATTCAGATACAACACAACGACATGCTTTCGAGTGTTCAGTTTCCCAACCTAAAAACGTTTTATGGAAGTGAGTATGATTTTTTTGTTTTTCCTTGTCACGAACTATTTTTTTCAGCCACGGTAATTTCAAAAAATCCATTTTTGAAAGAAGTCAATCTGGGTTCAGTTACATCTTTCTCAAAATTCAAGCCAACGGGTAATTTGGTTACCTTAATATTATCTATGAATTTTCTTAATAGGTATTGAAATCTCAAACCATCCACTGCTTGAGAAGATTGACTTGACATTCCCATCTGTTTCGACTACCGAAAAACTGAAGAACATCAAAGTTAAAGGAAACAACAAACTGTCCAAGGAATCCATCGACACCCTCAAGGCCATCTGCGACGCCTCTTGCATCATCCAAGAGTTCCAAGGTTTATTTTTCTGCCCAGACTGGTTTAACTTGTTTCTCTAGAGTGCGAAATCTCAGCTCCAGTGACTCAAATGCAAGATCTCAACGAGTGCCAGAACATCGACGGCGATCTGGTGCTGGCTCCAACGGTTTCCGGAGATAGGACGACGGCCACGAAGATAGCCAAGATCAAAGGAAAGCTCATCATCCTCAACACGAACCTCACTTTGGTCAATCTGGGATTCCTCAAAGGAGTTCAAGTGACGGGAGTTATCGGTTAGTAGTCACTCACTATCTCTCTCATTCTCTCTTTGCCCTACATTTCCAAAGTGAAAACTGTTGTTTTCAGAGATCAAAAACAACCCGAACTTCTGCGATCAGGAGGAGAAGCTAAAGACGATGTTCGGCGCTGCTGCTACCATCAAGGCGGATTCCTGTCCAACGACCGCACCTCCAACAACCACTGAAACAACCACTGTCAGAGGAATAAACCCTCTTGGAGCGACTCCTCAGCAAACCCAGTCACCCCCAGGTCAGTTAACCAATGAACAGTCTAACGCACATTTCTAGTTAATGGAAATAAATTGGCCGGAGCAGTTGGAAGTCAGAACAGCAGTATGCAGCCTTACAAACTGACGATGTATTTGATTATTGCCATGGCTTTCTTTATATAACAAGTGTCAAACAGATGTGTTGTACCAATAACAGTTTTCACTCATTGCTTGTGACTTTACATAAATTGAAATTCAACAATAAATTAACGGTTAGGCATAAAAGTAACGGTTTGAATATATCGTTTCGACCCAAATGCAAGACTTAAACAATTATGACTGAAAATTATAAAAAAACATCAATAGAACTCCAAGCAAACTTATCAGCTAAAAACACAAAAGCAAACAGATCCGCGGGACTTTAATTCTGAATGAACTTTTTTTCTGAAGCAACAAAAAGCTTATAGTGTAAATATTCAAGGCTGATGTTATTGTTTTTTTGAACATAAAGTAATCCGATGAATGTGGAAATACAGTATCAGAAGTAAATGATTTGAAAGTTGGCATTTTTGGATTTTGGTCTCAATTGATATTAAAATATATTCCAGGGTGCAAAGGTTGCAATTAACATTCTGATGTTAATCGATCAAGTCAAGTTTATTGTTTGTTCAAAACTCTGTCAGGCAAAAATCGGTCCTTCAATAAAAAGTTTATGTTTTTCGCCTATATTGAAAAATTTAAATTACTACTATTAAACAAATATCCTCCTTTTAACAATTCTCTTATGGTCTCTGTGTGTCTGTGTGTGTGTTTGTTGTCCCCATGTGAAAGTGCGCTGGGTCCGTCACGTGTCTGCGTCTCCTCTATTCCCCTACACTTTCACTCATGCGGGTTCTAACTCCACGTAAATGTTACGGAAACATTACGGAATTTGGCCATTTCCACCGTTCATTTCGGGGGCGCAGCCCCCGGCGAGCGGCCGCAGGCCGCGAGCAGCCAGAGTATTCAGGACTGCCGTTAGGCGGGCCGGAATATTCTGGTCCTTAATAACAATTGGGCTATCATATTTGTTGGTTCGCCCCCCCCTTCACTTCCAGTTGCTAGAGGGGTCGTGCGGTGAGATTGGGAGAGAGTGGTGAAATTAGAATATTTTAGTTACGTGATAAATTTCACAGTGTGAGAGGGTGGGCCGCAGGTTGCGCAGCAGCCCAGAAGGCCGCGCAGCGGCCCGTTCAGCGCCGAAGGTGCCTGATGGGGGCAGAGCCCCCGTTGAGCGGCAGAAGGCCGCGCAGCGGCCCGGTTTTCTGCTGTGGGTACCAATTCGGGGGCAAAGCCCCCGACGAGAGGCCGAAGGCCGCGAGGAGCCAGGAGTGAGGACCGCCGAAGGCGGGCCATAGCTCCTGGTAAAAGAAGATTCAATTGGTAATTGAATAAATACCTTTGAAAGTAGTGTTCTTTAGTAAAATTTAAAACAAAATGTTTTAACAAATGATTCGATTATAGCTCGAAATTGCCAGATATTGTAGCCACACTGATGATATTTTTCGGAAATCGAGCTACGGAATTATCCTAACTCAGTCCAGCCAACAAGACAGTGAGTTCAATATAAATAAATTTATAAACCATTCAGACCGAAACATTAAAGTAACCAGACATGAAATTTGTAAATCGCGGGAAAGCTCAACAATTCATATTAAAAATCCAGCCATTACACATCCTCCTTTTAACAATTCTCTTATGGTCTCTGTGTGTCTGTGTGTGTGTGTTTTTGTTGTCACGCCGTCCCGTTACGCTGGCATCGAAATCTATAATTAAAAAAATCCACAGTTTTAAGAAAAGTTCTAAAAAGTAAATTTTAAAAGTTTTAGTAACAAATACCAACAGGGGAGCAAAATTACTCGAATCATACAAAAATGAAACATTCTAGTATAACCATTAATACACAAATTTTTATTAAAAGTACGGTACTTTAACGAACCCATCATACGTTTTTAAAGCCATTTTTATTTTATAAGCAGAAAGTTTCACAAAAAAACAGTATCCACATTGTTAATTTTACAGTTTCCAGAAAATAGCTGGAAGGCGCCAAACCAATAGGTCACATTCTCCAATAACATAAAAAAGTAACTCACAAAAATCTATATGTTTTTCTGAATCGATGAAAAAATTCATTAAATGTATAAAACAGAAATTACTGAACCCACAGTAGGCCAGTAGTTCGCCTGAATCATTACAGTAACCAAAGGAGAATACTTACAGTATCCAAAGAATAAAGTGTTCATTTAGAAATTCGATTTATAAACGTTGAAAGGAAAAGCAGATAAAAAATGGAGCAAAGGTGGCAATCGCAATTAACATTCGAATGCTATAGTCCATTTCCAATAAAGAGTCGGCGACTTTCCAACTAAATTAAATTAATTAATTTTAAAAAAACTTTAAAAAGGACCCTGATGGTCCCTTTAACCTCCGAAAAATGTGCTGGTTCAGTTTACCCAAAATGTCGAACACAAAAAGCCGCTTTCCTTATTGTAGAACGCCATGCAATGTATCCTATAGTCCATTTCCAATAAAGAGTCGGCGATTTTCCACTGACCTTGATTTCCACTCGTATTTAACCAGTGACGATTTGAAACATTGAAGTGAATCGAACTTTAACAAGCGAAACAGCACAGTGAAATTGGAGTGCGCAGACAATTAAGAAAACACGGCGGGACCAAATGTACCTAGTCCTTTAAAAAATCCCGTTTTCCTTAACTCTTTTTTGGAAACGCACTATAATTGACCCAGACCACAATTCCAAAGCTAGGCTAATTGTGTTTTCTAAATTTAGACCAAAACAGAAAAATCCAATTTCAATTTGAAACACAAAAATTTTTCAAACACAAAAATTGATTGAATGCTGGTAACAAAAAGAAATAAAATGGAATATAACAACTAATTTTTTCAAAACAATCATTTTAATTTTGTACAAACCACGATAGTACACAAAAAGCGAGATTTATTACATTTTGAACAATATTTTACTACCCTTTTTTACTAAAACAATGAACACATCATAAAAAAATAGGAAATGCAAATTTTAGTTTTTGGTGTAAATTGGAAATGTCATTTGGGTAATTTTTCCACAGTATTTAAATTTTGTCAACTAGAGAGTAAAAAAATTAAATATTCTAACTGTCACTTTGGAAACAGTCATATAAAGCGGAAAATTATAAAACCATTTCGTCCAAGCGACGACGAACCTCGAAATGAGAAATTTATTCAATTTTGAATTTGGGGAAATTAATCTTAAAAAAAAAGTAGGCATTAAGAACTTTAGTATATAAACATTGAAAGGAAAACACATGGAAAAAGGAGCATAGGTGGCAATCGAAATTCACATTCGAATGCTAATGACGCATTTCCAGGATTATTCTCAAATCAGACAAAAATTCAAAAAAAAAATCCAATTTCAATTTGTTTTGTTTTGAATATGATGAAGCGAAGCATCCAGTGAATAAAAATGAAAGATCAGAACTGATACTTTCAAAACATTCATTTGACATGAATTGTCTGATCCTTTCGCCACGCCGGAACACAAAAAGCAAGAATTATTCAACTTTGAACCAATTTTGACCCTTTTCTTTCCTTAAACAGTGTCTCTCCTAAATGCGTTATGGTAGAAACGCTCAAAAATGTTTTAGTAACCGGAAACGTCGTTTCTATGTTGTCAGGGTTTTAAGAAACGTTTTAAAAAGTTACATAAACAATTGGACCGGAAATCTTTTTTTAGAACTTTAACCGTTGAGATCAACAGACACAAAATTTGTTAAATGAAAACTAGAATAATATAGCTGACGCCAAACGGGCATCATGCCAATTTCGTTCCAGTATTCTCTGTAGATGATAGATTAGCATAAAATCGTAATGTCAACAGAGAATAAAGGCACAAATTGGAATAATGCCCAACTATACAGCGGCAACGTTTGGCGGCAACTATACAGTCTTTCAACGATAAAAACAAAGAAATCATTGAATAACAGAACCATCTAACGAACACTTCGTTGCCGTTTTTAAAGGCGTTCACAATTTCATAAGCAAATATGTGAAACAAATGGAACAAAAAAATACAGTAGCCTCCTGTAGTTTTACAGTATCCAGAAAACAAGAGTAGGGCTTCAATGGTTACAAAACAGATAATATGATTATGGTAATCTTAGGAAAAAAAACTCATTGTAAATCTGTTTTATAGAAATATCTGAATCGATTACAACCTGCATGAAAACTTTAAAAAATGAATTCTGAATCCACAATATGACATAAGTTTGCCTGAAACATTAGAGTAACCAATGGAGGAAAAAACTTACAGTTTCCGCAGAAAAAAGTTGCTCAATTAAACCTTCAAAATGGAAACGATGAAAGTAACTGTTGGAAAAAGGAGCAAAGGTGGCATTCGCAATTAACATTCGAATGCTAATTGACCCAAACCACAATTCCAAAGCTAGGCTAATTGCGTTCCATCGCATTTGTTCCAGAACATGCTAATATGATCATTTATCCTTTCGAGTTTAATTCTCAGTTGAAAATACCAAATTCGTTCTTGAAATTTTTTCAAAAAACAAGAACAAATCGAAAATGAAAGGGTTGAAGGACCAGTGAATGAAACATTGAAGATCAGAACTAATACTTTCAAAACATTCATTTGAAAAGAATTATCTGATTGTAGAATCGTTTGCCACCCAATCCTCGACGAAAAATAAAAAAAATGTAATTTATTCAACTCTGAACCAATTTTGACCCATTTTTGACTAAAACAATGATCACAGCAGCTAGTTAAAATGGATACAGCAATTTTTGGTACGGCAATTTTATCGTTCTGGAATCGGAAAAATTGCAATAAATTGAAGTAGAAATCTAGTCGTTAAAGTTGTGAAATTAAGACAAACAACTCAAATGAAACATAACAGTACTGAAGAAAACAAAAACTTTATTGAAAAGTTTATTACTCTAAAAAAAACCCCACCGTAACCGTTTTTCCATTTGCGGTTTTCCAAAAGTCCTATAAAAGCAACACAATTATGCTGATAATTACATCAAACAGAAAAGCAGCAGATATGACCAGAATCCACAGTATGACAGCCATTAAACTGAAATTCGCCTGAAATATTACAGTAACCAATGAATGAAAAACTTACAGTATCCAAAGAGTATAGTCATTTAGAACTTCAGTATAGAAACGTTGAAAGTAAGAACAGATGGAAAAAGGAGCAAAGGTGGCAGTCGCAATTAATATTCGAATTCTAATTGAGCCTTTCGAGGCATATTCTCAATTTAGATCAATGTCCAAAATATTCCAATTCGAATTTTGTAAATTTTTAATGACAAAATCCATTGAGAATTAAAAAAATGAACAATTAGAACTGTTCCTTTGGAAACATATATTTAAAAACAATCTAGACTCGTTTTGCAACAGCCTTGACGGAACCAAAAAAAAACGAAATTTGAATCAATTTAGACCCTTTTTTGCCTAAAACAGTGAACAACGCTTCAAAGGAAAAGGGAAACGACAATTTTTGGTTTGTGCTCTCAGTTGAGAATAAAGGAATCAAGTATTTTGATAATGTTAGTATTTCTCCTTTTCTCCTTTTGCCGGGGCGTGTGCGGTCGTGCTTCCACACCTCACTCTTTCCCCCTCTTTCAACAGCGGCTGAGGAAGATTCCGACTTCAATCCGGACTGGAGCCCCGTGAAGCCGTATGCTCCGTCCATGATCATCAACATCGGAACGTTGAATGTCAGAAGTCTGCTAGGAGATCACAGAATCGACGAATTGGAAGAAGCCTTGGAGAAAGTGAAAGTAGACGTGCTTGGTCTGAGCGAAGTCAAGAGGAAAGATGAAGGGAATCACAAAACCAACAAAGGACACGTGTTCTACAGCAAGAGGCTACAAAACAGACAAGCTGGTGTGGGTTTCTACGTTGCCAATCAACACTTATCGAAGGTACGTCAGTTCGAGAGCGTGAGTGCCAGGGTGTGCGTTCTCGACATCGCTTTCAACCACAACTACTTGCTCCGGTTAATCCAAACATACGCGCCTCCTAGTTCACGCCCTGAGATTGAGTATGAGGAATTCTTCCAGGACCTAGACAGCGCTGTGGTTTCCCCTGTCCCGGACAGGCGGTTGTTCAGGAGAGTGGTCAAAGTTATACTCGGAGATTTCAACTGTAGAGTAGGGCAAAAAGAGGGATGGGAACAGTCCGTGGGACATTTTTGTCTAGGGAGTAGGAACGTTAGAGGGGAAATGCTGGTACGTTTCGCCGAGTCTCACAACCTCTTGATTGGAAACTCCTTCTTTAAGAAGAAGGAGAGCAGGCGGTTCACTTGGGTTGGACCAAATGGAGTGACATCGGGGGAGTTAGATTATATTCTTTACAACAGAGGGATAGAGGTGATAGACGTAGGTGTGGTTAATCGGTTTGACTTTGTCTCCGATCACCGTCTAGTTCGAGTGCGTATTCGGTTAAGTGGACGCCCAATGTCAGCTACTAAAATAACATCTAAGGGGGTACTTGATAGAGGGCTGTTTCGTTACGCACTGGAACAAGAACTCCAACCATACGGTAACAATGCAGACTACAAAACAGTTTCCACAGCCATACAAACGGCTACTGTTATTGCAACGTTGCCTAAGCCTAAAATTTCGCGGATCTCACCTCAAACCCAAGCTCTGCTTGATACCCGCAAAACTCTCAAAATGAGATCTGCTGGTATTCCTCATCTTCAGTGGGTTACCGTTAACAAACAACTCCGAGCCAGCTGGAAATCCGACCGTATCAGACGGTATAATCAAGAGGTAGAGGCTGCCATCCGGGATGGGAAGTCCCTAAGGGCAGTAAATCATCATTATTCTAAAGGGAAACGACTTATTACTAAACTAGAAACTGGTAATGGACAGTTTGCGACAACACACACAGAAATAGCAGAAGCAGTTGCCAACTATTATAACAATCTTTACCGGGGGGACTTAGGTGTAAATTTCAAGCCGATCCGTAGTGACCACGACTTTCCTCCTATAACACCTGAAAAAGTGAAAAGGGAACTGCTACAATTGAAATTAAATCGTGCACCTGGCGGAGATGGTATCACACCGGAAGCGCTTAAAACATCTGCAGATTTGATATCACCAATTCTGGCTAAAATATTCAACGAAATACTGCAAGGTTTTATTCCTAACAAATTCGGAGACTCTGTCACTAAACTGCTGCCTAGAACCGGAGACCTGCGTTTGCTTAAAAACTATCGACCAATCAGTTTGCTTCCAATCCTCCAAAAAGTTTTGACCAGCATTTTAAACAAACGATGTCAGAAGACGTTCGAGGAAAATCTAGGCCCTGAGCAATCTGGGTTTCGAAAAGGTTACTCTACTGTTGACTGCATCCATACTCTTAATCTTCTCCTCTCCAACTGCCGCGAATTTCACCTACCTGTCTATTTGCTATTTTTGGACATTTCAAAAGCATTTGACAGCGTTGAAACCAGTTCCATTTTGTCGGCTATGGAGAGCCAAGGAATACATTCACAGGTCATAAATTTTGTCAAAAACCTAGGGTTGGAAAGCAAATCTAAAGTAGTGGTTAATCGTAAGCGGGTGCCGATTCAGGTTGGAAAAGGGGTGCGTCAAGGGGACTGTCTGTCGCCTAGATTGTTCACAGCCGTTCTTGGGGAAGTTTTCCGAGAAATGCGCTGGGACAAAAAGGGAATTAACATAAACGGAAGGTTCCTTAGCCATCTTCTTTTCGCTGATGACGCTGTGCTAATTTCCCATGACGCACGGCAAATTCAGTCAATGGTGACAGAGTTAGAAAAGGGTCTTGCAAAAGTGGGGCTCAAATTAAACGGGGACAAAACTACTGCAATGGCAACTACGAAGTCTAGAACAGTCAAAGTTGGGGGTTCAATAGTTAAGCAAGTCGACAAGGTTGTGTATCTTGGTTCGGAAATTTCCCTAAATGGCAAACAAGACGGCGAAATCCGGCGGCGCATTCGGGCGGCCAAAGGAGCATTTCACAAATATCACACATTTCTCACTAATAAGTCAATTCCTATGAAGATCAGGCGAAAATTGTTTAACGGTTGTGTCCTTCCTGCTTTTACCTATGCTAGTGAAACTTGGGCTGTGACTAAGGCTACTCTTAATACCGTACGGGTAGCCCAAATGCGGATGGAAAGGTTCATGGTAGGGGTGACTTTACTAGATCGAAGGCAGAATGAATGGGTGCGACGGAAAACCGGAGTAAAGGACGTTGTGGCGGAGTGTACTAAGAGGAAGTACAACTGGTGTGAACGTATCGCGAATATGGCGGACTGGAGATGGGCAAGAGCGGTGACGGAAAGGCACCCGAGAGGACCGAACAGAGGAAGAGGAAAACCAAGTGCAAGATGGAGAGACGAGTTCCAGCAGAAGATCGGCCCGACATTCCTCAGACAGGCATCCGACAAAAAGACGTGGTTTGATGTCATGGCGCTGCACGGCCATATATAACTGTTGAATAAAGCGTTAAACAAAAAAAAAAGTATTTCAAATTCAGGATTTATTGTCAGATTTCGTAAACTCGAAAAGTTAACTTTCATATTTCATATTAGCCGAGAACCGTAAAACATTTGCAGTTTCGATCGTAACTGAAAAAGTCGTTTCAAAGTTTATTTTCTAAAAAAATAGTTTCTTAGCTCAAGTGCAATACAGAAATTTTAGATTTAAACTGAGCTTCGCAAACTTCACTTTCGCGAAAACATCGAAAAACTTCAAAAGGCGGGAATGTGAATATAAACGTTCAAACATTTACAGTTGCATCATGTGGGAAAGTCAAAACAAACCGAATAAAACCGAGTGTGCGGAATTCGGACAATTTTGTTATCAACTACAGTAACGGTAGAACCTACCGTAATCCGAAACCAAAAAATCGATACAAGAAGAAGGTCACATAGTTGTGTTTTACGAAGTTTGGCTAAAATATCAATAAATATAAATAAAAATATAAATCGAGTCAAAGCGAAAAATGTATACGAAATTTACAAAACACGATTTCCTGGATTCACAGTATGACATAACTTTGCCTGAAACATTTCAGTAACCAATAAGGAAAAAACTGACCCAAAGAATATAGTGCTCATTTATACATTTTATACATTCAATATAAAAACGTTGAAAGTAACTGTTGGAAAAACGAGCAAATGTGGCAATCGCAATTAACATTGGAATGCTAATTGACCCAGACCACAATTCCAAAGCTAGGCTAATTCTAATACTAATTACGCCCTTCGAGTCATATTTTCAAAAGAGACCACAACAGAAAATTCTAATTTCAAGGTAGAAGCGAATAGTGAAGTAAAATGAAAATTCTGAACCAAAATTTTCAAAACAGTTATTTGAAATGAATAGTCTGAAGAAAAAATCAAATTTTATTCAACTTTGAACCAATTTTTGACACTTTTCTACTAAAAACATTGAACAGCGCAGCAAAGGAAAATTGGAAACGGCAATTTTTGTTTTGTGGTCTCAGTTGAGACCAAATCATTAAAGTAATTTTTATAATTTCAGTATTTCAAATTTAAGAATTATTGTCAAATTTCGTCAACTCGAAAACTTAACGCGTTTCATGTTTGCTGAAAAACAGTGTTAGTATCACAGTTTCAATGTTGATGACGCTAGAGCGACCGAAAAAGTCGTTTCTGTTTCCGGAGTTTTAAGGAAAGTGTTAGGACGTCATTTCTGCAGAGGTGGCGTATATCCGCAGAAGACTTAGATTTCGGCCAAGCTTCGCAAATTTCACTTAACTCAACTCCTCTAAACACCTTCAAAACTTCAAAAAAAAAACAATAGCGAAAAAAACCACTATAAACGATCACAGATTTTGATCAACCCTAAGCGAACAAAGCCGGCTTTGCGAAATGCGGCAAATTTGGGCTAAGCTACAGTAACCAACCGTAACCCAGGATCAAAAACCGATAATTCTTCAAAAAACTCAAAATGTTAAGTCTGTTTTCCGAAGTTTGGCAAAATTCCCAGTGTTCCAAAAATCGCTTCTTCAAAAGCGAAATATAAATGAAATGTACGAAATAATGATTTCCTGGATTCACTGTATGACAAAAGTTTGCCTGAAACATTTCAGTAACCAAAGAAGAAACTACAGTATCCAAAGAGTATAGTGGTCAATTAGAAATCCAATATAGAGCCGTTGAAGGGAAAATAATTGGAAAATGGAACAAAGGTGGCGGTCGCAATTAACATTCGAATGCTAATTGACCCAGACCACAATTCCAAAGTTAGGCTAATTGCGCCCATGAAATTTCGTAGCTTTCTGATTCGCTTTCCAGAAAATGCTAAGATGCTGATTCCATAAGGTAATGAATATGACGAAACACAAAATGAAAAATTTATTCAACTTTTAACCAATTTTTAACTATTTTTGACTAAAACAGTGCATGACACAGAAATAAAAGTGGAAAATGCTATTTTTGGTTTGTGTTTTCAAATTTGGTCAGCTCGAAAACTTAACGCGTTTCCTGTTTGCCAGAAAACAGCAATACTATCACAGTTTCGATCGTGAGGAAGCCAAAGAAATCGAAAAGTCGTTTCTATGTTTCCAGAGCTTTGAGAAACGGGTTAAGACGTGGTTTCTGCTTTGTTCTGTTTTCTTTCGACTTTTTTTTGACAATTTTGAATCGATTTTGTTTAAGAACATATAAAAGGTGTTTAGAAAAAAATGTAGAGTATTTGGTAAAACTAGCGGACTAACTGACCATTGCTTACAAAGATGCGAAAAAATCGAAAAACTTCAAAAAGGCAAGAAATATGATTATAAACGTTCTCAGATTTCTTAAAACCGGTTAAATTGACGAATGTTTTGCAAATTTCGCATGTTTCTATTAGTAAGTGAAAACAAATCGAATAAAACTGATTTTGCGAAATTCGGACAATTTTGCGCCCAGCTACAGTAACCAGGTGTGATCTACCGTAACCCTAGACGAAAAATCGACACAAGATTGTTACAAGCCACATAATTGTGTTTTGCGAAGTTTGGCTAAAATCTCAATTCCTTATATTCCAGAAATATATATAAAATGAAGAAAATCGTGATTTCCTGAATCCACAGTAGCCAGTATTTCGCCTGAAACATCACTGTAACTAAAGAAGAAAGTACCTACAGTATCCAAAGAGTATAGTGGTCAATTAGAAATCCAATATAGAGCCGTTGAAAGTAAGAACAGATGGAAAAAGGGAGCAAAGGTGGCAGTCGCAATTAACATTCGAATGCTAATTGACCCGGACCACAATCCAAAGCTAGGCTAATTGCGCCTCCGGAATCTTCCGAGCTTTCTGATTGGCTGATCAATTTCCAGAACATTCTAAAATGCTAATTCCGTAAGGTAATGAATACGTTCCCCGTGATTTGCGTGAAATTTTGCTATATATAGCGGCCCTCGGCAGTCAGAGCTCATTCATCTGCCGCTTTCCACCATGGAAGGTTCGTCTCCTCTCCTCCCCTCCTGCCGTCTCCGCTCCCGAAGGCCGCCTCTCCTCTCCCGGGGAGGCCTCTGCTCCTCCGCCTCCCCTGCTCTCCCTCTTTGGGGGTATTCCCAGAGCTACAGGGTTGAGGTGCCGCCGCCCTCCAGGGTTCGGAAAGCCGTGTTTCTGGAGTTGAGACGCTCTATGTCTCCTCGTTCCCTGATAATCAACTGCTTTCAGTGGTTACGATTATCCTTTTTGTTCTCCTCATCGGAGCGCAGCAAGGAATGGGACGACCCCCGGATCGTCGAAGTCTCCTACCATGGAGTCAATGGGTGACTGAACATCAGCGCAGTCAAAGGAGTACTATTACATGTGAGTTTGCTTTGAAACCCCGTGGTTTTTTTTTGCTTGGTGCGTCAATATGTTTGAATTTTCAGGTAGTCAATTGAATGATCAACAAACCGATAAGGAAATAACCGATGGCTGCATCACTGCAACGGAACTAGTCGGAAGAACCAAGGAGTTGGACCTGTCTGCTCTTACTTCGGATGAGCTGACTGATTTTCTAGAACTGAAGACAACGATAAATGTACCGCTTTTGTTGAAAAACTCTGGCGCCCGTAACTTCTACGCTCCCAAATGGAACTCTGATATGTACTTCGGTTAGTTTTTTTTTTCTTAAGACATGCCAATGGATTTTTGCTTAGGTATTGTTGTCGCAGCTACAGACAATCTAAAGCTCGGTCAACTCCACATCAAGACGATTGAGTTTATCAAGTCTCTGAAGCTCAACAATAACGCCGTTTTGTCGGATGTCGCCCTATCTGAAGTCAAGGAAGTACAAGTTCTTCTCGAGATAAAAAGAAACCCAGCACTCCCTAACCTTCAACTGCACAAAGCAACCAAAGTTGAAAAACTTATCGTCAGCAACAACAAAATTCTCTCTAAAATTGAACTTCCTGAGACTACCACTATGCCGGAAATCATTATTGAAGAGAATGAACAACTGACGGAACTACAAGCACCAAAAGTAGCAAACATCAAAGGTGAGGTATTTCTGTTGGTTCAATTAAATGCTTCGTTTAGTGCTAAAAGTGAACAAAAACTTAAAACTTAACCAAATTGTGCTTGGTTTCCTTGGGGCAACGGCCCCTTTCCCTGAATCAATGATTCAGATCCAACACAACGACCTGCTTTCCAGTGTACAGTTCCCGAAACTGCAGTTGTTCTATGGAAGTGAGTTAAACCTCATTTCATTGTTCCAATTAACTGTTTCCAGCTACTACAATTTCACATAATCCATCTTTGACGGAGATCAATCTGGGTTCAGTTACATCTCTCTCCAAATTCAAGCCAACTGGTAAATTGTTTAGCTGTGCTTTTTTATGAAAATACTTACTAGGTATTGAAATCTCCAACAATCCTCTCCTCGAAACAATTGGCTTGACTTTTGCCTCGACTACCGAAAAACTAAAGAACATCAAAGTTAAAGGAAACAACAAACTCACCCAGGAGTCGATCGATAAACTCAAGGCCATCTGCGACGCTTCCTGCACTATCCAAGAGTTCCAAGGTGAATTCTTGTGTCTAAGCGTCTCTAAATGGCTTTTTCAGAGTGCGAACTTTCCGTTTCCATCACTCAAATGCAAGACCTCAACGAGTGCCAGAACATCGACGGCGATCTTGTGTTCGCCCCAACGGTTTCCGGAGATAGAACGACGGCCACGAAGATAGCCAAGATCAAAGGAAAGCTCACCATCCTCAACACCAATCTCACTTTGGTCAACCTCGGATTCCTGGAAGGAGTTCAAGCCACCGGAAGCATCGGTTAGTACTCTCTCACTCTCACTCTCACTCTCACTCACTATTTCTTCCTCTCTATGTCTCACTCTTTGCCTGCCCAACCTGACAAATGTTAATACTGTTATTTCAGAGATCAAAGACAATCAAAACCTCTGCGATCAGGAGGCAAAGTTGAAGACGATGTTCGGCGCTTCAGCTACAATCAAGGCGGATCCCTGTCCTACGACCGTATCTCCTACAACCACTGAAACCACAACTGTCCGACCCAGCGTGCCCAATCCAGGAGCGACACCTCTTGGACCTATTCCGATTCCAACTCCCGGTTCGTTACCCATTTTTCCAATTACCCATCGGCAATTTGCAGGTGGTCAGATGGACCCCGGAGCGATGGATCAAGACGACAGCGATGGGGAGGAAGGCCCTGGCAGGGTCACGATCGCAATGAGTAGTGTTGCCGCCGTTGTGCTACTGGGTGGAGGAGCTCTGGCACTCTTGCTGGTCTTGAAGTGGAGAAAGAAGAAGGCGGCGCTGGCAGCAGCTGCAACGGAGAGTGCTTCAAAGTCCAAAAGTGCATCCAGGGGTTCTGGAAGCAACGGGAGCAACGGTAGCAATGGAAGCGGAAGTAACCAAAGCGGCACTAACACAAAGGTATTATTGGAAAGGAGTTTTGGTGCTGAATTCCCTGTTTCAGACGAAGTCAAGCAGCAGGAAGATCACTTTGACTTCGGAGCAAAGGGTGGAAAGGCTGAAGCCCAACTCGTGTAACGTGACTAGGGTCTTTCATGTTCGCACGAATATCAACAAAGTTATCAAACCGAGGATCCGAAAAGCTCTGCCGCCTGGGGTCAAAGTCAACGGAGTCAAAAGGCTCGACTTCCCTCTCACAAGGGGAATGTACTATCCCTGCCTCGGAAGGAAACCCAACTACGACTACTACAAGAAGGTGAGACTCAGCTTTGCCTCAGGCACTAACTGTTTGATTTCAGCTGGCTGAAGCTTTGAAGACACAGGCTAAGGATTACCACTTCCACGGTGGTCCTCTTATGTTGGAACACTGGAGAGTGAGGGCTTACATCCACGACACCTCCGTGCCAAACAAGGAAGACGACAAGTTCGGCAACAAGTACAACCGCATTGTGAACGAAGGACCCCAGGCTCCGGATCACAGCAGAGTCAAGCTCAGGCGGAAGCGGTGGAACATGAAAAGACAGAGCGACTACGTGAGTTTCGATTTTTAATGGCTTCAGAAGTTAAGCCCCCACATTGTTTGGGTTGAGCCCCCACAATCTTATTGCTGCGTTTTCGATCTCAAGTACTTTTTTGATGCGTTCTCGTATGTACTTGAGCCCCACACTTTTCATTTAGGCATTATTCCATTTCTTTTGAATTGAGATAAATTCAATTAAGCCCCCCAGATTTTTTTTACCACTCATTATGGTTCTTATATATTTGAGCACCATACTTTGTATACAAATTTTCCGATTAAGCCCCCACAGTTCGATCAAGCCCCCACAATCTTTTTGCGGCGTATTGTAGTTTGAATCTGTTTGAGCCCCACACTTAGTTTAGACAAGCCTCACTCAAATACGCCAAATTCCAATAAGCCCCTCCTATTTCGATTATGCCCTCACATCTATTTTACGGCGCTTGTTTGAAGTTGAGCCCCACACTTTCGATTTAGTTATGTCCCCACATCTAAGAGGCCAAATTTCTGTAACCCCTTCTATTTCGATTAAGCCCCACACTTTGTTTGAACCCCCCCCCCACACTAATTTGATTGGCTCCCCACATTTTTCTTGCTGCGCATTATAGCTTGTATCTATGTGAGCCCCACACTTTTGGTTCAGGCACGCCCTAACTCTATGACACCAAATTTCAATAAGCCCCTGCCTAAATCGATTAGGCCCCCACAGACGGGCTTGTGGGGGGAAGATACTCGTTTCTCCTACGCCGCATTGAAATTTGACCCCACACTATTATAAATCCCATCTTTCACGAGTCCAACCGAAAGACTTTGCGCCCCCACGTTGAATGGAAAGAATTTCTATGTTTCAAACGCTTTACTCGGATAAGCCCCACACCAATCACTCAAGACCCACAAACATTTCTTACCAATTTTGCATGCTGCCTTCTACCGAATCTTTTTGCGAAATGTATGCGAAATTCCCAAGATACATTAGGGCTTGAATAAAACTTTTTAAAACAGAGCTTTTTCAGTACAACGCCGTGTTCCTTCGTCTTCCCAAAGACGGAGAGCAGTTCGAGAAGCCATTGGCCCCTGTTGACGAGAGGCTCTACAAAGAGGAAGTGGCCTGGGTGACGGAGACGGGAACCAACCATCTGATAGATCTCCAGGACATCATTGAGGTGGAACCCGAGAAGGACATTGACAACTCGGAAGTGCGTACTGCAGCTGGTGACAACAAGGTAAATCTTGGCTGGAGATCATACTCACCCCTCCTTTTAAGCCTTCTGAACATCGCAGAGCCTTCGAATCCTGGTATAAAGGTCTCATGCAACATGAAGCCAAGGTGAGAGAGCATATATAATGTTTTACTTTTAGCTTCGCGCTGATAAGAGACAGTGTTGGAACATCCAAAATTGGGTCAACAAGAACTTCAAGGATCCCGATGTTTTCGAGGATGACGAGACCCAGATGAGCGACGCTTCTGACCGTGAGAGCGAGGTGGCTTTTGGCAAAGGGGCGTGGCTTATTTTTCATTTTCAGAACGAGGTTGACTGGGCCATGTACGAGGACGAGGATGATTTTCTGGACGTGGACGTGAATCTGGCTCTCAACGATGACGACGAAATCGACATGGAGACGTTGATGCGCCTGGTCAAGGACAAGATGAAGCCCTACAAAAGTCACTCGGAGGCTTCTTCTTCGGATGATGAGTGCGACCTGTGGTCTTTGGACGATTGTCGCCATGTCAAGCGTGGCAGGACCTGTCGTGTTGCGGCCGGAGCTGTCAAGGTAACAATCGCCTGAGGGATGAAGCTTAATCCGAAGTTTCAGGAAGAGTCCAAGACTGCTTCTAAGGATTCTGATCCCAAGCGATCTTCGTCTAATGGATCTGCTGTCAAGCCTTCGCCTTCTAAGGAAGCTGCCAAGCCTTCCACGTCCAGGGCTTCCACTTCGAAGCCTCGCAAGAAGAGGGCTGCTGGCTTCGCCATGGTTCGATGCACCATGTCGCCGCCGCTAACTCCTTTGTTTCAGAGTTCTGTTCTCAGGCCTAATCGCAGATCATTCTGGAGACTCCAAGGTGCCCCATGGCATATGGGCGTGGCTAACTTTTCTCTTTCAGAAGCCGATTGTGGCGATTCCTCCCCTTGGTACTGCTCCTTCCGCTGCGGCTCCCAAGGCAGCTGGCATGGTAAAAAGTTCTGGAGGCGCCTATTGACTTGTCGTTTTCAGAGGACCGCCTCTTCTCTTTTGCAGTCTCGCAAGAAGAAGTGGAGAAGTCCTAAAATCATCCCCGGCATGCAGGCTAAGGACATTCCGTCCAAAGACAGCCAGGGCAAGCCCATCACCAGGGTGGGAACCTACTTTCGTAGTTGAGCTAAGGTGTTGTTTCAGAAGATGAGGCTGAAGCTCATGTGCCGCAAGTTCCCGTACTTGTCGGACTTCGACAAGATGATGATCCAGGAGAAGGTGAAAAAGAAGGAAGCCGCCAGGGAGGCTCGTCGCAAGGCTGGCATCGTGCTGCCGAAGAAGACGAAGAAGAGCAAGAAGGGGAAGAAAGGAAAGAAGGGAAAGAAGACGAAGAGGACGAAGAAGACCAAGAAGGGATCCAAGGCAAAGAAGGACGGGTCGAAGGATAAGAAGGAGGAGTCTAAGGACGTGAAGGACGGCAAGGAGGTGTCCAAAGACAGCAAGGACAAGAAGGAATCCAAAGATAGCAAGGATAAGAAGGAATCCAAAGATAGTAAGAAGGAAGAGGTCAAGGACAAGGACGGAAAGGTGGTGGTGAAAGACAGCAAGGACAGTAAGGACGTCTCTAAGGACAGCAAGGATAAGAAGGTCAAGGTGGGGTTTTTCAGCTGCCATTAAGATGCTTCTGCATTTGGACATAAAATTTCAAAGTGGTCCAATCGAGCTGAAACTTTGTTTGGGATCATATAAGGAAAATAACATTGAAAAGCGATTATTGATTTTTCTACCTGGCGCAGTGTAAAATGGGTACGGTATTCCACTCAAACGTGCGACGCTTCCACTTCTTACGTGACTCCAAAAGAGAAGAGGCAGTTCTCTTTCTGTAAACTCGCTCCAAATTCGATTAAGCCTCCCACATCAATTCTGAGGCTCTTGTTGAGCATTATATTTAGACATGTGCAACCCTATCGGGGTGATTTCAAAAAGTCCCGCCATAGTTCGATTGAGCCCCTCACTCTTTTTTCGGCGCAATATGGCTTGTATCTATTTCAGCCCCACACTTTTCGTTTAGCACAAATACCCCAACTTTCAATAAACCCCCTGCTAATTCGATTAAGCCCCTATATTCTTTTTGCGGCGCATCATAGCTTGTATGTTGTATTTTAGCTATTCAATTGCGTCCACACGCATTTCAAATGCTCCCCTCCCAAATAGGTCCCACACATACTTTAGTTAAGCCTCTTTAACGAGTTCTACCGAAAGAGTTGGTGCGCAGTGGAAAAGAAAAGTTAAGCATCACATAAATAATCCGCCACCACTGTCATTTTCGTTGTTAACGCTTAGAAACATTGAATATTTGCCCAACCTCGATGCATAGGCTGCGAAAAATGTTTTGTAAGAAAATTTGTTTCAAAAAGTCAGACTATTATGCACAATCTTTTTAAGAAACTATACAGAATTGCATTTCCTCATTTTTTTTCCAACTGAAGCCAATTTATTCTATTTTTCCACAAAAAAACCTTAGCCTAGGTACCTAATGCAAAATTTTCGGAGCGTAATGGGGTTTCAAAAACGCTGTCAGTGTGTTATATATAAGAAATAATGTTTATCGTTCAAATACAGTTCATAACAGTATCAGAAAGTGAATTTCAGTTCGAAAAGTCGTGAAAAGCCTCGTATTGCACTAAAACAGCGGAGTTAGCTAAATGTTGCAGTATTCAGGCGGGACAAATGGGAGCCGGAGGGTAATTCGGATTTTCAGACGTAATTTTCGGAGCGTAATTGGGTTTCAAAAAACTGTAGGTGTGTTATATATAAGAAGTAGGTTCATCTTTCAAATGCCGTTCAAAAAGCTTTAAGGACTTCAGCTTGATTATCCCACTTTGAAATTTCATGTCCAAATGTAAATTGGTTTTTGCCGAATTTCTAAACCGTTTTCATTACAGGGCTCGAAGAAGAACAAGAAAAAGAAGAAGATCCCGAAGAGGCTGAAGAGAATTCCCAACTGGCTATCCATGGCCAGAACCAGGCACACCAAGAAAAAGAAGAAGTCGAAAAACACCAAAAAAACCACCACGACCAAGAAGGTCAAGAAGGTCAAGAAGGTCAAGAAGGACAAGAAGAAGACAAAGAAGACGAAGAAGACGAAGAAGTCGAAGAAGAACACGAAGACGGTGTCGAAGGACGGAAAGAAAAAGAGCAAGAAGGCGAGTAAGAAGGGACCGAAGTGCAAGAGGAAGAGAAGTACCAGAAGGATCAAGAAGAAGAGGGGAAAGAAGGTCGTGCTTCCTGTGCCTACTGTGGCTCCTTTGACCAAAAAGTTCAAGTGAGTTTGACACTTTTCAGGAAAGCGATGAAGCGCGCTTTAAGACCTGAAAAGGGCATTTTTGAAACCAGCGGGAAAAGTTAACCCTAAATTCGTGAAATCGATGGCTTTTTCGTTACAAACTTCCCGCGAACGAAACTTAGCTGCATTTTTTAAAAACAATTTCGCGATGTTCAAAGTGTTCTTTTTTGGATTGTTTTTTTTTTGAAAAATTCCAAAATTTCATTCTTGACGACGCTCTTTAGAAATCTTGACCACATTCCACATTTATCTTGTTTCAACTGAATTCAATGTGAAATGTTTTTGAAATCAGCGTGAAAAGTATATATAACCGCCGCCAAACGAAAATCGGGGAGAAAAAGCCGCTTTTTCTCTGCGCCTTGGCTTTTCGCACGCAGTGAGGCTGTTTTTGCCAGACTACCAATTTGAGTTTAAAAAAAAACTCGCTTTTGACACTTGAAAGTGGAATTTTTGAATTCAACGCGAAAAGTCGGATTGTTGAATTTCCATAGCTTCATTGACCACAATTTGATAAATTGGAATAATGCTCACTTTCGGATTATTCAAAGTTTCGTCATTCTTTGAAGCGGGCCGCATCCCATATTTTGAGTTTTTTGGTGCAGATACTTTGGACCCTTTTCTACAAAAAAAAAGCCAATAATCAATTATAGATTTTTGGGTTGAAATTCTGTTAGAAAGTTGAAAAAAGTTGGAAGCCAAGAATGTTGCCAAGCTAGGTGCGATCCCCCTGTAGTTGCCGAGTCATCGGATTCTCATGAGGAACCTCCCTACGTAGAACCCCCTTATGTAGACCCCAAAAACCCCCTCGCCGAGCGCATTTGTTATCTCTTTAGTACCATCCATGGTAAACCTGAGGCCATTAGCATGTATAAAGCCCTCTCTGAGACCCATCAGCGGTTTGTACATAGGTTCGCTATGAACAAGTATCGCATGAAACTGCCAAAGCCTTATGAGGGACCCCCGCTGTCCCGCCAACCCCCGCCACAGCCCTCCTTCTCCTTTAAATCGCTTTCTAAGTTTTTCTCATAGTTCCATTGTTCATAAAGTGTCAGCACGTTGCTAGCCAGCGTAATAAATATTAAATTAAATTAAATGTTTGGAAAAGCCCTCAAAGCCGATATTGTCGATTTCCGCGCAAAACAGGATGTAACTTTCGATTTTTTTCGATTATGGGGTACTATTAGCAGTGTTAGCTTAAAAATCATTTTTTATGATAATTTTTATGAAAAAATAATAAAACATACTGTAAAAACCAATTTACCGCAAAATTTTGAGTTTTGACCCGATAATATTTCACGAAATTTGGATAAAACTAACATTTAGTGACATTTTTGGTTTTCCACCACCAATTTCCCACCTTTTGAAAAATTGGAATATGTTCATTTTCGGATTATTTAATTTTCACTATATGCTCGTTCTGAAAACCTGATAGTAACTCAAAATTGCACGGTTTACCTGAATTTAATGCGACTTTGCAGACACATGTACAAGAAAAAGGCAAAGACGGACACCATGGAAGCTATTGCCAAAGCCAAGTACGAGAAGGCCCACGCCTTGAGAATGAAGTTCATCAAGAAGAAGGCTGTGAGGAGGGCTAGGCAAGAGGAGGTTTTGAGGAAAAACCTCTAATTTTGTTTAGGGCGAGGATTCTTCGCATGGCTGGAAGAAAGTTGCAAAGGAAGTCTAAGGAGAAGGCTTTGGCTAAGCCCAAGATCGCTGCCATTGCCGCCAGGGCTAAGGAGGCACACAAGAGGAAGAAGGTGGTGCACAAGAAGAAGAGGAAGGTGCTGGTTGTGGAGGAGAGGAAGCTCACTTACCACGTGCAGACGGAGACGGATCAGTTCTACGTGAGTTTCTGTCTCTGTCTCTGTCTCTGTCTCTGTCTCTGTCTCTGTCTCTGTCTCTGTCTCTGTCTCTGTCTCTGTCTCTGTCTCTGTCTCTGTCTCTGTCTCTGTCTCTGTCTCTGTCTCTGTCTCTGTCTCTGTCTCTGTCTCTGTCTCTGTCTCTGTCTCTGTCTCTGTCTCTGTCTCTGTCTCTGTCTCTGTCTCTGTCTCTGTCTCTGTCTCTGTCTCTGTCTCTGTCTCTGTCTCTGTCTCTGTCTCTGTCTCTGTCTCTGTCTCTGTCTCTGTCTCTGTCTCTGTCTCTGTCTCTGTCTCTGTCTCTGTCTCTGTCTCTGTCTCTGTCTCTGTCTCTGTCTCTGTCTCTGTCTCTGTCTCTGTCTCTGTCTCTGTCTCTGTCTCTGTCTCTGTCTCTGTCTCTGTCTCTGTCTCTGTCTCTGTCTCTGTCTCTGTCTCTGTCTCTGTCTCTGTCTCTGTCTCTGTCTCTGTCTCTGTCTCTGTCTCTGTCTCTGTCTCTGTCTCTGTCTCTGTCTCTGTCTCTGTCTCTGTCTCTGTCTCTGTCTCTGTCTCTGTCTCTGTCTCTGTCTCTGTCTCTGTCTCTGTCTCTGTCTCTGTCTCTGTCTCTGTCTCTGTCTCTGTCTCTGTCTCTGTCTCTGTCTCTGTCTCTGTCTCTGTCTCTGTCTCTGTCTCTGTCTCTGTCTCTGTCTCTGTCTCTGTCTCTGTCTCTGTCTCTGTCTCTGTCTCTGTCTCTGTCTCTGTCTCTGTCTCTGTCTCTGTCTCTGTCTCTGTCTCTGTCTTACTTTTCCGATGAAAACTGACATTTTAGTGGTTCCCTGCCGACCATCCTCGTCGCAAGATTGAGCCAAGCCGCAACCCCACGCCCCTCAACAAGACGAGGCTCCGAATCGCCAGGCTTACCAGGCGCTTGATGCGGCAGGAAAAGAAGACCCCTGAGATGAAGCTCATCGCCTTCCTCGTCAAGAAGAACGAGTTCTACAACCCGAGGCAGATGAGGCCGATCAATGAGGCCACGAGGCAGCGCAGGGAGGAGAGGAAGAGGCAGGAGGCAGCGGAAGTCCTCAGAAGGGAAGAGGAGGCGAAGAGGAAGCTGGAGGAGGAGCTGTTGAAGGCTGTGAGTTTGGCTCTCTCACTCACTCTCTGTTTCTGTATCTTTGCCTCAATACATATTTCAGCTGAATCCCATTCTCAACAAGCCCGTGGAGGCCAATCCTCCCTCAGTCGCCAAGCCCGTCGATGACAAGAAGGTTCAATTACCCTATGCATTGAAATGATCCTTTTATCTTTAGGAGCCCGGTCAACCGGCCCAGACGGAGGTGAAGAAGTCTGAGAAGAAGGAGGCGGCTCCAAGTGGTTCAAAGAAGGATGTGAAGGCTCCTCAGCCTCCTGCCAAGAAGGAAGTGGAGAAGGTCGCTGGGCCCCCGGTCAAGCCTGCGGACAAGCCTGCGGAGAAGGCTCCTCAGCCTAGTGGTTCCAAGAAGGACGTCAAGAAGGTGGCCCAACCTGCGAAAGTATGCAGCTCAAGCCTAACGGCACTAAACGAACCGATTCAGGCTGGTGGATCGAAGAAGGACGTAAAGAAGGCTCCCGAGCCGGCTCCGAAAGCTGCTCCGACTTTGCCCAAAGCAACTCCCACGGCTGTGCCCAAGGCTGCTCCGGCTGCACCGAAAGCAACTCCTACGGCGCCGAAGGCTCCTGCCACTGCGACGAAGACACCTACGACTGCGCCCAAGGCGGCTGTAAGGACGAAGGCTGGCACGGAGCCCGAGAAACCGGCTTCTAAGGTACTTCAAACTTCAGCTAGCCTTCTAATCGCTCTTGATTTCAGACGGCAGCTCCTGCTCCGGCGAAGAAGGACGAGGCTAAGAAGAATGAGGCTAAGAAGGAGGTGGCTAAAAAGAACGAGCCTAAGAAGGACGGTTCCAAAAAGGACAAAAAAGACGAGGCTAAGAAGGAGGTGGCTAAGAAGGTCGACGCTAAGAAGGACGGTTCTAAGAAGGACAAGAAGAACGAGGCTAAGAAGGAGGTGGCTAAGAAGGACGAGCCTAAGAAGGACGGTTCCAAGAAAGACGAGGTTAAGAAAGACGGTTCCAAGAAGGACAAGAAAGATGACCCCAAGGCGAAGCTGCCGGATTTGGAGACCTACACGGACTTGTTCGCCAACGAGCCAATACTGCCGGTCATTCGAGCTCCTGGAAACGAGGACGACGAGGACGAGTCTGAGAAGAGGGGAGGCGGATACCTGGAGCGGGTTGTGGTGTGTTTCCTACTCTATCTCTCTCTCTCTCTTTCTATAAGGTCGGAAGTAACGAATGGTTTCAGAAGAAGGAGTACCAGTCCCGCAACATGCAACTGCACCATCTGCCCTACCTTCAGAGGATGAGGATGTTCCGCCTCAGGGCGAGGCTCAGGGCTGCGAAGAGGGCTCGTCGTGCTAAGAAGAACCCGGACTCGGTCAAGCCGAAGCGCGAGCGCAAGTTCATCCTCGCCGGTCATCCCCGACCCGGTCAGCAACACGATTTCTGGTCAATGATTGTGGACAACCACGTGTCGGCCATCGTGCGGATCGGTGGAGAGTTCAACTCCAAGAAGCAGGAACAGGAATGTGCCCAGTGGGTTGTTTCAGAAGCCAAAGAAAACCAATCTTTCTAGCTACTTGCCCAAGAGAAAGTCTGAGACCGTCTTCGGGACGCGCTTCGCTCCCGCGCGCCGCAGCATCAAGGTGCTGCTCTGAACCCAAGTCCCGCCTAAACGAGCTGTTTCAGGTCAGAGTGATTCGCCATGGGTGGCTTCACCCGTTCGTCCAGCACCGCCTCAAGGGAGAGCAGGTCATCGCCCACAAGCAGCGCAAGCTCGACAAGCAGAAGACTCTCAAGGACGTCAGCCGCCTTCGCCCCTACTCTAAGGACCACAAGACTGACTGGGTGGACCACATTCCGCCGCGGCTCCTCGGAAAGACTTGGCATGTGGCTGTGGCCAGGGAGAAGGAGTACGACAACGGCATCAAGTACATCGAACACGTGAGTAGAAGCCACTTGTGTCAATATAACCCTGGGTTTCAGTTCTGCCTCGACAAGCAGTTTGTGAAAGTAACCAAACTCCAGGTCCGGGTGCCATCGCTCAAAGTGAGGAGGATTGTGTTCCACTTCCAGTACTACAACTGGAAGCTCGACACCAGGCCCAGCATCAAGAAGCTAACGGTGGGGTTCATCTCAAGCTGTCTCTGTCTCTGTTTCACTCTCTTTCTCTCTGTCTCAGTATAAGTCTCAGTCTATCTCTATTTCTGCGTTTCTGCGTCTCTGTTTCTCTGAGTCTGCCTTTCTGCGTCTAGGCGTCTCTGCGTATTTGCATCTCTGCGTCTCTACGTCTCTATATCTCTACGTCTCTACGTCTGTTTTTCTGCTTCTCTGCGTCTCTACGCCTCGGCGTTTCTGCGTTTACGTCTCTATATCTCTGAGTTTCTGCTTCTCTGCGTCTCTGTGTCTCTGTGCCTCTGCGTCCCGGAGTCACTCCGTCTCTGCCTTTCTGCGTCTCTGTGTCTCTGTGTCTCTGGGCGGAGATCTCTATCTCCGCGTCTCTGTGTTTCTATCTCTGCGTCTCTGCGTCCCGGAGTCTATCTCTGCGTCTCTGCGTCTCTGCGTCCCGGAGTCTCCGTCTCTGCCTTTCTGCGTCTCTGCGTCTCTGTGTTTTTGCGTCTCTACGTCTCCGTGTCTTTGCGGCTCTGTTTCTCTGCGTCTCTGTTTCTCTGAGTCTCTGTGTCTCTATCTCTGCGTCTCTGCGTCTCTCTCCTCCCTCAACCTCTTCTTTCAGCACATCATCATGGCCGCCCTCAAGACCAAGGGCTCTATCCTCGCCCACGACCGCACCGGACGCAACCTTGCCGCCACCTTCCTCGGCAGTGCCATGATGCTGGACGCCAGAGACAGAGACAGAGACAGAGACAGAGACAGAGACAGAGACAGAGACAGAGACAGAGACAGAGACAGAGACAGAGACAGAGACAGAGACAGAGACAGAGACAGAGACAGAGACAGAGACAGAGACAGAGACAGAGACAGAGACAGAGACAGAGACAGAGACAGAGACAGAGACAGAGACAGAGACAGAGACAGAGACAGAGACAGAGACAGAGACAGAGACAGAGACAGAGACAGAGACAGAGACAGAGACAGAGACAGAGACAGAGACAGAGACAGAGACAGAGACAGAGACAGAGACAGAGACAGAGACAGAGACAGAGACAGAGACAGAGACAGAGACAGAGACAGAGACAGAGACAGAGACAGAGACAGAGACAGAGACAGAGACAGAGACAGAGACAGAGACAGAGACAGAGACAGAGACAGAGACAGAGACAGAGACAGAGACAGAGACAGAGACAGAGACAGAGACAGAGACAGAGACAGAGACAGAGACAGAGACAGAGACAGAGACAGAGACAGAGACAGAGACAGAGACAGAGACAGAGACAGAGACAGAGACAGAGACAGAGACAGAGACAGAGACAGAGACAGAGACAGAGACAGAGACAGAGACAGAGACAGAGACAGAGACAGAGACAGAGACAGAGACAGAGACAGAGACAGAGACAGAGACAGAGACAGAGACAGAGACAGAGACAGAGACAGAGACAGAGACAGAGACAGAGACAGAGACAGAGACAGAGACAGAGACAGAGACAGAGACAGAGACAGAGACAGAGACAGAGACAGAGACAGAGACAGAGACAGAGACAGAGACAGAGACAGAGACAGAGACAGAGACAGAGACAGAGACAGAGACAGAGACAGAGACAGAGACAGAGACAGAGACAGAGACAGAGACAGAGACAGAGACAGAGATTTCGCAGAAGCTGTCTGCTTCAGAATAAAAACATTTGTGCCTTCAGGTTGTAACCTCAGAAATCTCCATATTTCTTCTCCATAAAGTCTGCTGAAAATATTTTATATTCTCTTTCTTCTGAAATTTATTTCTCACCTATACTTGTAATATATTAAAAACTCAGAAGAAATGGCGATATTTTTCGACACTCCAGCATAGAGAAGAGAAAATTTCCCTTCCTCCTTCGAAGAACAAATTAGTGTTTAGAAAAAAGGTCGTTTGGAGCCAGGAAAAGAAAGTAAACAGATTATAACTGTAATGGATTTAAATGTGCTTTTAAAGTTTTCTCCTGAAAATTAAAGTTCAAAATTGGTTTTTCACAGTTTCACCTGCGCCATATTGCTTTACGATATAAATGACAATTCCATATATGAAACAAAAGGTTGGGAAACAAAATGTGAAAGAAAGGACTTGGACAATTGAACTTGAGCCAAGTGTTGCAGGAATGGAGCATAGAACGGGTCTGAAGAAAAATTCAAATTTCTCTCGCTCTCTTACCCGGTTACTTGGATATACCAGGCCATCTAACACAATCATACATAATACGTCCAAAACCTATTTTTTCACATCTAAATTCTTAGCTAGAAGAGTGAAACATTCTAAAATCATTGACTTACCTTTTTCAACATCAAATCACGGTAACAAATGATTAAATAATCGTTGTAAACTTTGCCCAGCTTTCAAAACAAACAAATTCGTTGTCAGCAATGTTACTAAATACAGGATTTCTACAATTAAATTAACTAATTGTAATTGTAATTCAAAAAATGTCATTTACCTTATCACGTGTAACTCATGCAATGTGCAATATGTTGGAGAAACTAAAAGTACTGTGAAACAACGCATGAACCAACACAGAAGTTCTATCAAAAATACGTCTTACAGCACTTACCTTACTAAACATTTTCGAGAATCTCCTACGTGCAAAGATTTTTCAATCGATATCTTCGACAATATTGATTGCGAAGATACAAAAATAAGGAAAGATAAAGAACTTTTTTGGATTAAGCTTTTACAAACTGCTTATCCTTTTGGCCTGAACGATCAGATTTCGGTTATGGAAATATTTCAAACGGTTTGAATCCTTTCGATAAAATCAATAATCCATACATAGGATTTAAAGTGACAATGAAAAGCAAATCTCATGGCACACGTAAACATTTGAACGTTTCACATTTACCTAACGAAACGGATTTGCTTTCGTTATTTAAAACGGAAACTATCCAAGACATGATTAAAAAAACTACGTAGTTTACCAGATAAAACTATAAACAGTTTTATTGATTTCATTCTATCTGATAAATCATTATTGGATGTCAACATTGAAACAAAACAAGCTATTTACGCAGTTTTAACAAAATACTATTGGAAAAAGAACACTAAGCCAACCAGAGAACCGAGACATATTATTAAAATCCCGTTTGTTAACAAATGCATAGAATTTGTAAATCTAAAATCAATTATTAATAATCTTGAAATTAGCGATTTTATTAGTTTTAAAACTGGAACAAAACCTCTTAAAACTGATGTTGTGTATACCTACGATGAACCTATAAGTAAATGTATTTTGAATCACAATTCGTTTTTAAGAAAATTGACTAAAGAAAATGCATCTGATATTTTGAATAGTCCATGTGCTTGTATGAAACATAAATACACAAAATACGTGAATCCAAAACTAGGACATATCATGCAAGGCGACTTATCCCTTTTGAAAAACCCTATGCTTGAAAAATTACTTAGCAAAGGCACAAAGTATAGAATTGCTAAAGACCTTACATTAACCGAAATTCGAAAACATTTGACCGATTCATTAAAAAATCATGCAGATTTCTTGGTGAAACAATATAAATTGAACTCAGAAGATGCAACATTTATTAAATCAGTTTTTGAAACAAAACTTTATTCAATGCGCATCAGGAAAACAGAAAATGAAACTTTTAATTTTACCACTGTTAAAGAATCATTGAAAAAAGTACATAAACATTTTGTTATAGTTTCTATTGACAAAGCTAGTAATAATTATTCATTTATTTGTAAAAAACAATACATACTGTTTATGAATTCTGAACTTGGTTTGGATCAAACCAACGGTTCTGGCACATATGAGATTTTTACAAATGAAACAAAATGCGAAATTTTGGCTAGGCATAAGATTTGGACCCAAAACTTTACAAAAAAGGAGCAAATTCAAGATGAAAATAACTGCATTCCAACAATTTATGCTACTCCCAAAATGCACAAAAAGGAGCCTAAATGTAGATTTATTACTGGAGCTTATAACAGTAGCATAAAGAAAATATCTGTTGAACTTAAAGATATTTTAATGTTTTTCAAAGGTCATTTTATAAGATATTGTAAGACCATAGAAAGTAGAAATAGCATAAGACTCAATTGGATTTTGGAAAGTAGTTATGCACTAAATAAAAAGTTCAAAAACGAAAATATCTCTAAATTTAAGGAATTATATACTGCAGATTTTGAAAGTCTTTTCACAAATTTACCACATGAATGCGTTATTAATTCAGTAAAGTACGTTCTAAACACGTGTTTTAAAAATGCTGGAACAAACAAAGATTATATTGTCAAAAATGGGAAAACTTTCTATTATACGGATTTGCCTAAAAATAATAAAACAAGTTTTCAAGCAGCTGAAATTATTTCTCTATTACAGTATGTTTTGAATAACACGGAATACGGAATATCAGGAAATATTTTTTAAGCAAAATAAGGGAATTCCCCAAGGAAACAATGCATCTCCAGTTTTAGCAGATCTTACTCTAATGGCTATGGAAGTTAAATACATTCTCGAAAATAAAACTCTTTACAATAATAGAAATGTTTTTGTTGCAAGATATATGGATGATATTCTCTTCATTGGAAATAATCTTAAATCCATTCTAGACAAAAATTCACAAATGTATCATAGTTCTTTGAATCTTAGTCAAACAAACACGAATACTAGTGAATGTGAATTTTTAGATCTTACGATCAAATTACAAAATAACAAACTCGAAACTAAACTTTATAATAAAACAGATGACTACGATTTTGAAATTATTCGTTATCCACATTTTGACTCTAATATACACTCTAGTTTGATTCTAAACACCATCACAGGTGAAACAGTTAGAATTTTTATAAGTTGTAGTCTGATTATTGATTTTGAATGTAGAATTAAAAATCTTTATAAAAATATCGTGACAAATGGCTATAAAGCAAACACTGTAGCTGTACATTTCTTTAGAATATTATGCAAATATAAAGAAATTCGAGCGAAATATGGATACAAAAACTTGGATGCGATTAAGAATTTAATTAGACGAATACAAAATTAGAATTTTTACCTAAATAGACTAGTAAATGTTTTATCAAAGGCCTAACCTTATCTCAAGCGACTTTCACAATAATAACACAATACAAACGGTTTATTCTCTAGGGATCTACCACGAACCGCCAGAATGAATCACAGTTGTAGACTTGAATTCCCCGAAGTTGACTTGGTTGAACCCATACTCCTTTGATTCGGCTATAAATGCCTCCTGGCCAAGTTGCTGGTACAGCTCTCCTTGGGGGAAGCAGCTTCTTCCCAGGGGCCTGGGACGATCGAAGAACCGTAGACGACTTCGGTGATCCATTTGGTTGGAGCTACGTCCTCACGAGGCTCCACTCCGGCTTGAGGACGGGCAATCCAGGCCCGGTTGGGAGAGCGGGGAAGGGACCGACCGCACGGCCGCGCGAAACGCAGGAAAGTCCTTTTATCCCTCAGACTCAGGAAAGCGACTTTTATCCCTCACAATGAATAGGCTAGGTCACAAAGTACGCTCATTAAAAGTACAAAGGTCAACCAGTCTTTCGTTTTTGTTTCGCTTTACCTTGGCTTTTGCGGGAAAATTTACTACATAAGGCCATCATTCTGTCATTCAATCAGCCAACAGTCGTTCCACTGTTGGCTCTCTATCTACTTCACTGGCACTCTACCTTCACTAGCTCTCTACCTTCACTGGTTCTTCAGTAACTTCAGGTATCAATTGTCTCTCTCTCTCTATCTCTTTTTTGTTCTTCTATATCACCTAGAGTGAGGCTTCTCTGAGGAAGCATTTACCTTCTCAGTTCACTTTCTTGTTTGACTCTGCCCCGCTCACTCTGTGTACTGATAATCTCACCATCAGATGCTAAGGGGCGAAACGGTGTTTTTACCACATTTACTGTTTTCTCTTTCTCTACTTAACTCATACAGGTTTTATCGCTTTACCTATTCCCTTTTTTCGTTTCTTAACACTCACACACTCACACACTCACACACTCACACACTCACACACTCACACACTCACACACTCACACACTCACACACTCACACACTCACACACTCACACACTCACACACTCACACACTCACACACTCACACACTCACACACTCACACACTCACACACTCACACACTCACACACTCACACACTCACACACTCACACACTCACACACTCACACACTCACACACTCACACACTCACACACTCACACACTCACACACTCACACACTCACACACTCACACACTCACACACTCACACACTCACACACTCACACACTCACACACTCACACACTCACACACTCACACGCACACACACACACACGCACACACACACACACACACACACACACACACACACACAATGCTCATGAAGGCAGTTAAAAACTATTCATTTAGCGGAAATCCCTGGTTGCACTTTTGTGACATAGGTATCTTCAGGCTTCAATCTCAAAAACTTCCGTATTTCTTCTCTATAAAGCCGGCTGAAAAAACTATTCAGATTTTTTAAGAACCGTTTACTCGCCTAAACTTATAATAAATGAAGATCTCACAAGAAATATTAAAATTCCTCATAACTCCAGAATAGAGAACAAAATTTTCGCTACTTTTTTCAAAAAACCACTCCGTGTTCAAACTGAAAGCAGTTGGAAGCCAGGAAAAAACCAGCGATATCATTAAAATTGTGAGTGATTTGAATGTAGTTCTAACCGCTTCTCCTGAAAAGCAATATTTCTAAATTTAATTTTTCTACTTTCACCTGCTCCGCGCCGCTTGACGATGATGATTACAATTACGTACAGGAGACAGGAAGTTGGGAAACAAATAGTTATGGAAAGGGTGTGAATGAGTGTTTCTTCTCCAAATCCTCCCGTGATACTGCAGGGTACGAGACTGGAATTGGGTTTAAAGATTTCTAACAGCCAATTTTCAGTTATTTAACAAAGCTCACGCTCTGCCAATTCTCAAACAGAGCCGGATGTTGGTATCTTTCTTAATTTAATAAGGTTTTTAAATGTATAATTTTAAATGTATAAGTAAAATTTTGAAAAACTACATTTTAACTTTACTAATCAGATTTAACTCAACTAAAACGATTTTTAAAAGAAACACAGTTTCACGAGGTCTTTAAGACACGTTTTCTCACGTTCGAGCGGTAGGGCGACCCGCCCCTCCGATGGGGGCGTTCCGTTTTTCACTTTTTAATTCCACAGCGAAATAAGGGGACGGTGACATGTCATAACTCCATTAAAAGTGGTCCAAACACGATGCGGGCCAGTGCCATTTATTGGTAAATGTGATAAAATGGGTTCATTAAGTCTGATAACTCATTTTCTCATTCACACGTCTGAAATCTCCTCAAAACTGTTTCAAAAAGAAGGCGACCACGACGAGGCGAAAATCAGGTCTCCTAGCCCATTCGATTTCTCGTAAAATTCTAGTCTAGATAAAAATTTAAAAGTGGAAAATTTCGAGCGTTTAACTAGACATAAATTTGAACGTAAAATGTTACTCCCGAAAACAGAAGACGCATTTTCTCGATTTTTGAGCTCGATTTTCCAACAACTTTGATATCCACCTGTATTTAACTACCGACGATTTGAAACATTGAATTGAAAAACAATAAAATTAAGGAAATAGCACTGTGAAAGCGGAATGCGCAGATAATTACACGATCGCGGCGGGACCTAATGTGCCATCCTTTAAGATTTTGGCCGAAAACCGGTGCCGTTTTTCGGAAACACACTATAATAATTGGGTGTTTGTAAATTCACCGTTTCACCAAGCCAAAACTCACGTATCCGAAGATAGCACAACACTGTTATTGCGAAACCTCCCGCAAAGATTAAAAACGGTGAAATATACAAAATTCTCCTTGTGGCCTGCCAATCGTTATAAGCCGTTGGCAATGATACAGCAATTAATCGGTCCACAGATAGACATAAACTCAAAGGTCCTTGAAGGTAGACTCCGAATAATGGAACAATCTCAATCAAGACACATTTCCAGTGAGGAGTAAGCGCTAAAAATAACTGTTTTCGGCTGAAAATTACTTATACCTCCAGTGATTACATAAATGATAAGTGGGATGTGGCCAAGGAGATGTAGGAAGCAGGAAAAAGATAAGAGGGCGATTAAGATATTACAGGAACTTTTATGTCGGCTGAAACAAATGAGTAGATTTAGACAAATTTGCAGTTTTTTTGTGTACGGGACATTTAAATTAGATGAAAAAACCCATTATAGATTTGACATACTTTGACCGAATTGTAGTCATTACTAACAGTAAATTTCCTGGACCACCAATCAGCAGGCAAAGTGTGTTAAATATGGCAAGTGGAACATAAGATAGAGGTACGGGAGTAATTGAAACTGAAATTTGTTAGAGAGAGAGAGACATAGAGAAGCAGAGAGAAGAAAAGTAAAAGAGAGAAATACATGATAAAACAGAAAGAAAGAGAGACAAAGAGAGCTTTCGGTCATATGAAAAGTATGTGATATAAATACGGCCCCATCGCCTTTTGAATGTGTTTTTAAACTGAATTATTTTTAAACCTGAAAATAGGGAATTTAAAAAATACCAATTTTAAAATACCCGAAAAATATTTTATCCTAACGGGCTCCAGCGTACGTTTTTTCACAAGGTCAATATGCAAATGTCCATTGTTTAGCAGACCTGGCTCTTGGCCAATGCTCAAACGGAGCCGACATTCGCTGTCTTTTTTGATTTCATCCATTTTGTTTAATTTTAGAAAAAAAAATAAAATTTGGAACAATACGATATAGAATTGCTTTGAAAAGTTAAAAAAGCTTTTTTAAGTAATTTAAATGTTGTGTGCAGAGATAGAAGCCGCGGCTGCCTTGTGGGCAAATAAGATAAAACATCCAAACATCCGAACATCCAAGAACATCCAAACATCCGGACCCTCGCGCGGACCAATTCACGCACTATTACGGACCCACTCTAATTTCAATTATGAATTTATTTTATTTACTTAAAAATAGTTATTTAAAAAATTTAAAAAAATGTTATTAATGAAAAAATAAATTTTGAAAATTAAAAAAATCATAAATTTAAAAAAAAAAGATTTTCTGCAAATTAATAACGTTCTTCTATTACTTTTTCACATAGACCTACTGATATCAGTTATTTATCTAGAATCTTTGTAGATGATGTTATCGCATAGATCTCCTGTCTAAAGCAGATTTTATCCACCCTTCTCCACCTCTTCAGTTCAAGATGGACTCTAATCAAATGTTTCGTTGACAACTGCAGTCCTACCTTTTGGTATAACTACTGTATCTTTGCTTGCTTCCTGGGGGTTATTTCTTTCTCTCTATCTATGTATCTATCTCTCTCCGTCTACCTATGCAGTAGCAGAACGCCATCAAGATTTCATTTCCACGGGGTTGTTAGCTAATGCCAGCTAAATTTTTTTCCCACTCTATTTCGATGTAGTCACGACACATTTGTCAACTTTGTGAATGGACAGTAGCCAGCTGGATTTTTATATTCGCCCTGTTTCTATACTCTCTCCTCCGTTTTGTCTCTCCTTTCCTCTGCGGGGCTTTCATTCATAGAACTCGTGCAATGTAGACCTTACTCTTTTATTCTGTCTCTCACTCTGCCTCTCTCTATAATTCTTTCTCTCTATCACCCTATGTCTGTCTGTCTCTCACTCTCAGTTTCTCTCTCTCACTCTGTTTCTCTTTTTCATTCTCTCATTCACTCACTCTATCTCTCTGTTTCTCTCTCTCTTGTTCTGTCTCTCTCTCTCACTATGTCACGCTCTTTCATGCCGTCTCAGTCTCTCTCCACTCACACACTCTCACTCTCTCTCTATCTCTATCTCTCTCTCACTCTCTCTATTTGTGTGTCTCAATGTATATCTGTGCCTCTGTGTGTGTCTCTTTCTCTCACTGTCGCTGTCTGCCTCTCTTACTTTCTCTCATTCTCTCTCTATCTGCCTCTTCACCTCTTTTTAAATGTTTATTTTTGCCCATGTGTTTTTTTCTGTATCTCTCTCTATCTCTCTCTGTCTGTCTCTCACTCTTTCTCTGTCTGTCTCTATCCCTATCTGTCTCTCTGTCTGTCGGTCTCTCTGTCTCAATCTCTGCCCCTCTCTCTCGCTTTTTATTTATCCCACACTCTGTTATTCTGTTTGTCTCTCTTACTCTGTCTCTCTCTGACTCTACTCTGTCGCTGTGACTCTCTCTCTCTTGGACGTTTGTATCCGTGTTTTACCTAGCCCACCGCTGTTCATTGCACAGAATGAGTTTGCTAATTTTTGAGCAAAAGGTTGCGCTTCAGAGTCCATCTTCAATCTTTGAGAGGTTCTTTGAGAGTTGGTTACGTACTTAAAGAAATGAGGTAGGAATAAGACACATGTACATTGCACGAGTTCTATGAATGAAAGCCCCGCAGAGGAAAGGAGAGACAAAACGGAGGAGAGAGTATAGAAACAGGGCGAATATAAAAATCCAGCTGGCTACTGTCCATTCACAAAGTTGACAAATGTGTCGTGACTACATCGAAATAGAGTGGGAAAAAAATTTAGCTGGCATTAGCTAACAACCCCGTGGAAATGAAATCTTGATGGCGTTCTGCTACTGCATAGGTAGACGGAGAGAGATAGATACATAGATAGAGAGAAAGAAATAACCCCCAGGAAGCAAGCAAAGATACAGTAGTTATACCAAAAGGTAGGACTGCAGTTGTCAACGAAACATTTGATTAGAGTCCATCTTGAACTGAAGAGGTGGAGAAGGGTGGATAAAATCTGCTTTAGACAGGAGATCTATGCGATAACATCATCTACAAAGATTCTAGATAAATAACTGATATCAGTAGGTCTATGTGAAAAAGTAATAGAAGAACGTTATTAATTTGCAGAAAATCTTTTTTTTTTTAAATTTATGATTTTTTTAATTTTCAAAATTTATTTTTTCATTAATAACATTTTTTTAAATTTTTTAAATAACTATTTTTAAGTAAATAAAATAAATTCATAATTGAAATTAGAGTGGGTCCGTAATAGTGCGTGAATTGGTCCGCGCGAGGGTCCGGATGTTTGGATGTTCTTGGATGTTCGGATGTTTGGATGTTTTATCTTATTTGCCGCCTTGTGCTCTCTTCGTCTGCGTCTCGCAGCGAGAGATTCGCGCATTTCTCCCAAACCAATGCAACGCCTCTCGGAAGGGCCATCATACGCTGCGCGTTGCGTTTTGACGAAGAAAATCTTGGCAATTTAATTAGGACGGTGAAAACCCCCTGATGGCACCTTTATGGAGCTGGAAGGAAAACGATAAATAATGTATGATAAACCATAATCTATGATGCAAATAACATGAACGAGTTGCAAAAATCATCATAATGACCGAGCAAAGTGGAATTATCGTGAAATGCAATAAAATCTTGGTTACCAGCGTACGCGGCATATGATCGCAAAACAGCCGAGAGAGAGAGAGAGAGAGAGAGAGAGAGAGAGAGAGATGACATGAAAAACAAAAAAAAACATCCATAATTGAAATATACAACACTTCATTTAGCAGATATCGATGGTTTCATATAGAAAACGTGGCCAGCTTTTGGCTTCAACCTCAGAAATTTCCGAATTTCTTCTCGGTACAATTTACTGAAATTTTTAAATTTTCATGAAATTTCTATCGTCAACTTCACTTACCTGTTCTTGTAATAGATGAAAATTTCAAACGTGATTGAAATATTCCTCAAAAATCCTTTGTAAAACAAGAAAGATTGAGTTTCCATCTGGAAAAATGATTTCAGCTGAAGAGAGATGGTCATCTGAAGCCAGGACAAAAATAATAAAAATGTTATAATAGTTATGGATTTATAGGTGGCTTTGAATTGTTCTCCTAAAATTTATGAAATTTTATTTTAAAAAAAAAGAAAGAAAATTACCTGCTCCGTGTTTTCTCACAATTAAAACTACAATTCCATAAATTACACAAGATGCTGGGAAACAGACACTCAATGAAAATGATTGGAGATATGAGCTTTTACCCAGAGCTCCGGTCACACTACAAACTACAGGACTGAAAACAGAATCTAAACGACAAAAAAAGGAAGAATTCAGCTTTTAAACATTTTCGAAATTAAGAAATTAAGAGCGGTTTTCGAAAGCGATACGGGGGAAAATTCTGTGCGCCCCTCCCTAATTTCACGCGTACTGCGGTTTTTGACACATATAGTGCGTTTCAAAAAAAAGAGTCAAGGAAAAAGAGCTTTTCCTAAAGGACTAGGTACATTTGGTCCCGCCGCGATTTCTTAATTGTCTGCGCACTCCTCTTTTACAGTGCTGTTTCACTTGTTAAATTTCTTTTCACTTCAATGTTTCAAGCAGCTAGTGGTTAAATACGAGTCGTAATCAAGGTCGATAGAAAGTTGTCGACTCTTTGTTGGAAATGGACTATACCTGTCGCCAAAGCGGCATGCTGCCAAAAACGCCTCAGTGCAGCAATTGTGCGATGCGCAGGCGGAAATAGTGTACAACTAGCAGAGACGCAGAGAAAAAGCGACTTTTTGTTAAATTGTAAGTTGATATTTTCTAAAATGCCATTCAGAAGGGTCCGATTTATCTAAGTTTTGTATTTCAAGAGAAAATCTCATACCCCGCGAAGGTATCATTTAAAAACCCCTCGAACAGTACACCGAGCGGCGGTTTTTTGACCCGCCCACGAGCTGCAACATTTAGCTGACCTCATTGTTTTAAAGAGAAAAGCGGCTTTTTTCACGGCTCTTCGAACTGAAATTTACTTTTCTAATACATTTATGAAAGGTAGTTGAAATATAAACATTATTTCTTATTAAATTAGGCATTAGGGCACTATCATTGTATTTTTGTACTTTTCGAAACCTATTTTCTTCAAAAACTTTTTTCGGAGCTGATAAATTGATGTTGGACGAATGTTGAATGTTTCTCAGCGTAAAAAAATGCTACCGATTCAGTGTTTGAAAAATGAAAAATTAAGCCAGGTACAACAATTGGATAATAGATTTTCAATGTAATTTTTATTATCAGTTGTCCCTAGGTTGACCCACACATAGAATTTCAGCTCGATGGGACCACTTTGAAATTTTGTATCCAAACTCAGTTTGAATCCCTCAGACATAACGTCTTTCCGTATTAGCGACGTGTGTTGCAAAACGGGCAAAAACCAGTTTTTCAATTAACTTTTTCATGTTTTTCATCATTTTAACTTTTAATTTTTATTTTAATTTGTTTGAAAAAGTCTTTCGAAATTAAATTTTCTCTCAATCGATTCAATTTTTAGATTTAATTTTGATTAAAGTTTACGCGAGATACAATCTGCGCGCCACGCGCTACAGTAACCCACGCTGCAGTACTTACTCACCTTTCATAAGACGATAAAATAGTAATAACCAATGACATAATAACAAAACCAAAGGTAAAAATAAGCGCTGGGAAGAGATACAACAATCTTTGCTGGGTCTGCCACGTCAGATACCTAAACCAATAGTGTTCTAAAAAATATTAACTGCCACAAACACGAAGCAACAGGAAAACATAATAAAATGCTAGTTCCTGGTTAATTTACACCCCAGAAAGACACCAAAACATAGCTTTTTTTTTAAAGGAAAAAGGCTTTAAAAGTTCGAAAGAGGGAAAAAACATAAAACACAAAACATAATTGCTGGCGTTTTTCCAGCTTTTTTCATTTTATCAGAAGCGTTTTCTGTGTTTTGGTTTATTTTCTAAATTGACGCCGGAAATTTAAAGGACTGGGTGACCTTGTCCCGCCGCGGTAGCTAATTGCCAGCCTTGGCATTTTGCCACCGCTCCTATTGACAGCCGCTTTACGTCCGCAACGCGCCGGGATCGGCGGCGGGTACTTACTTTCGTATGTTTCTTACTGTGTTCCAAACTTATCTGTTATTTTCGGTCGTCCTTTGGAAACAGATTATACAAAAAAATAGGCAAACCAACCTTTGAGACCACAAAACCGCAATCAATCGATCAATAGAAATACATAAAACTAACGGCCCCTCCATGAAAATTCCACCTAAGGGCACAATTTCAAAAAGGTTGCATTTCCACTGAGGAATGAGGTCTGAAGTAGCATTTTATTGATTAAAACATTTGTATTACCTCCGGTAATTGTGTGAATTATGTATGGAACGTGACCTAGCAAGTGTAGACAACAAGCGAATGACAGTAGGGCAATTAGGAAATTGCAGGAATTTCGGGGTTGCCTTTAAAAGACAGAATTTATGGAAAATAAATGTGAAATTTCAAACTTGGACCAAATTGTTGTCAGAATTAGTATGATGTTTCCAGGACAGCCGATTAGAATGCAAAGTGAGTAGATTACAGCCAGAGGGTAATAGGAGAGAGGTACTTCACTCATTTTCTGAATGGAATATGATGGGGACAGAGAGAGAAAGAAGAGAGAGAGAGAGAGAGAGAGAGAGCGAGATAGGTGAGGTGAGGTGAGGTAAGGTGAGGTGAGGTGAGGTGAGGTGAGGTGAGGTGAGATGAGATGAGGTGAGGTGAGGTGAGGTGAGGTGAGGTAAGGTGAGGTGAGGTGAGGTGAGGTGAGGTGAGATGAGGTGAGGTGAGGTGAGGTGAGGTGAGGTGAGGTGAGGTGAGGTGAGGTGAGGTGAGGTGAGGTGAGGTGAGGTGAGGTGAGGTGAGGTGAGGTGAGGTGAGGTGAGGTGAGGTGAGGTGAGGTGAGGTGAGGTGAGGTGAGGTGAGGTGAGGTGAGGTGAGGTGAGGTGAGGTGAGGTGAGGCGACGAGTCAAAGAGAGGAGCTGTAAAGTCGCTGCCATATCAATTTGTTTATTTTCTTGTTTTCATGGTGACAAATCGCTATAATGTAAATTCCAAATACATTGTGTTCGTTACATGAAACATGAATGTATTTGTGAATAATGCATAGCATTTAGATCACTACCGTTTTGGTGAAATATACTAAAAGGGGAAGTCAGAAAGTCAGAAAGTTAATGAACTGTTGGGAGAGATGGTTGTTTTCTTTGTGTGACGTTCTACTTTATGATTTTTGTGCTAAATTGATGTTTTCGCAGTTAGAAAACTGTGTTTTTGGTGGTAATTGTCAGAAGTCCAAAAATCAAAATTTTACCGTCGGAAACATACAGTGCGGGAAATAAGTATAGGTTCACTTCAAAATTTTGATTTTTCAAATCTCGCTCAAAATCTTGGTGTGCCCTATATAGTCGTTGCCCACCGAGCATGGCTACAAAAAGGGTCATTCTTGAACAACCTGCGCATCTAATTAGCAAAATAGGTCACGTAATTGGGAGCCGCAGAGAAAAATTGTCAGCCGCTTCGGAATGCTCGCCGGGCGAAGACTATATACCATTTTTGGGTTTTGCCATGGTCGATTACCTCTTGCTGCAACGAACAAGGGCATCTCATTTGCATATTCAAATTTTAGGCTGATTTTCGCGAAAAATGCAAAATTCCTGTGGGAAAAAAGTATAGGTACACCCTCAAAAACTGATCATTTATTGAGACAGAAAAAAAACCATTGGTCGACAGGTCCTCCACGACGAAGAAGACACTCCAAGAGACTGCTAAGAAGTGAAAGAAAAGTTTTCCACTCATCTAAGGCGTCATCTTAGCCCACTTTTGACTGAAAACCCATCTTTAGCTGATCGACAGTAAAAACTGCTTTTTCCTTGGGTTTCAGCTTTCCCATGACAACTCATTAGAAGTTTTGGGGTCGCAATGAGCCTTAAGTGTGTCGGTATTCTTATGAAAGTGATAATTTGTTTAGAAACGGTCCGCTGAATACGACACATACCGTCACAGTGGCCAAAAACCCAAGGATCAGGATACGATAGGAATTTTTGAGACCTCGAGACAGATACTATTGGAAAGCCCTTGAAAAGTTGTCCTGGGAAAAGTTTTCGTTGCTTTTCAGAAAAATTTCCTCCTCGAACAAACAAGCGTTGAAAACCTAATTTACCCGCTGTATTCCAATGAAAAATTAGAAAATTGCGATTTTTATTGCAGAAAAACAGCAAATTTTCTTTTTTACACGCTTGTTCGTTCGAGGAGGAAATTTTTCTGAAAAGCAACGAAAACTTTTCCCAGGACAACTTTTCAAGGGCTTTCCAATGGTATCTGTCTCGAGGTCTCAAAAATTCCTATCGTATCCTGATCCTCGGGTTTTTGGCCACTGTGACGGTATGTGTCGTATTCAGCGGACCGTTTCTAAACAAATTATCACTTTCATAAGAATACCGACACACTTAAGGCTCATTGCGACCCCAAAACTTCTAATGAGTTGTCATGGGAAAGCTGAAACCCAAGGAAAAAGCAGTTTTTACCGTCGATCAGCTAAAGATGGGTTTTCAGTCAAAAGTGGGCTAAGATGACGCCTTAGATGAGTGGAAAACTTTTCTTTCACTTCTTAGCAGTCTCTCGGAGTGTACAAATGTGACGCCGCTTCTCTGCGTCTCTTTGCGAGAGAATGGAGCAGTGTCCCCAAAACACATCAATTTTGTAAAAAAAAAAAATGCTTCATTTAACCGTAGTTTCATATTGACCACATTTCCAACTTCTGGCTTCAGTCGCAGAAACTTCCTTATTTCTTCTCGATATAGTCTACTGAAAATAAATTTCACATACTTTTTATGTCAAAGTTCCTTACCTGTACTTATAATAAATGAAAAACTCCACAGATATCGAAATGTTCCTCAAGAATCCCGTGTAAAATATAAAAGATTCCGTTTGTCCGTCGAAGATCGACTTCAGTTTGATGAAGACTGTCATCTGAAGCCATGAAAAAACAAGCAAAAATATTATTATTGTAATGGACTTAAATGTGGATTTGAATTGTTCTCCTGAAAATGAAAAAGTTTGTTTTTACTGTTTTTTTCCACCTGCTCCGTGCTGTCGTACCATAAAAATTACTATTCCATATATTAAACATGAAGTTGGGAAACAGGCTGTTAGGGAAAGGCCTTGGAGGTAGGAGCTTTTACCAAGAGCTCCGGTTATACTACAAACTACGGGACTGAAAACGTGTTAGTGAGTGAGTGAGTGAGTGAGTGTGAGTGAGTGAGTGAGTGAGTGAGTGTGAGTGTGTGAGTGTGTGAGTGTGTGAGTGTGTGAGTGTGTGAGTGTGTGAGTGTGTGAGTGTGTGAGTGTGTGAGTGTGTGAGTGTGTGAGTGTGTGAGTGTGTGAGTGTGTGAGTGTGTGAGTGTGTGAGTGTGTGAGTGTGTGAGTGTGTGAGTGTGTGAGTGTGTGAGTGTGTGAGTGTGTGAGTGTGTGAGTGTGTGAGTGTGTGAGTGTGTGAGTGTGTGAGTGTGTGAGTGTGTGAGTGTGTGAGTGTGTGAGTGTGTGAGTGTGTGAGTGTGTGAGTGTGTGAGTGTGTGAGTGTGTGAGTGTGTGAGTGTGTGAGTGTGTGAGTGTGTGAGTGTGTGAGTGTGTGAGTGTGTGAGTGTGTGAGTGTGTGAGTGTGTGAGTGTGTGAGTGTGTGAGTGTGTGAGTGTGTGAGTGTGTGAGTGTGTGAGTGTGTGAGTGTGTGAGTGTGTGAGTGTGTGAGTGTGTGAGTGTGTGAGTGTGTGAGTGTGTGAGTGTGTGAGTGTGTGAGTGTGTGAGTGTGTGAGTGTGTGAGTGTGTGAGTGTGTGAGTGTGTGAGTGTGTGAGTGTGTGAGTGTGTGAGTGTGTGAGTGTGTGAGTGTGTGAGTGTGTGAGTGTGTGAGTGTGTGAGTGTGTGAGTGTGTGAGTGTGTGAGTGTGTGAGTGTGTGAGTGTGTGAGTGTGTGAGTGTGTGAGTGTGTGAGTGTGTGAGTGTGTGAGTGTGTGAGTGTGTGAGTGTGTGAGTGTGTGAGTGTGTGAGTGTGTGAGTGTGTGAGTGTGTGAGTGTGTGAGTGTGTGAGTGTGTGAGTGTGTGAGTGTGTGAGTGTGTGAGTGTGTGAGTGTGTGAGTGTGTGAGTGTGTGAGTGTGTGAGTGTGTGAGTGTGTGAGTGTGTGAGTGTGTGAGTGTGTGAGTGTGTGAGTGTGTGAGTGTGTGAGTGTGTGAGTGTGTGAGTGTGTGAGTGTGTGAGTGTGTGAGTGTGTGAGTGTGTGAGTGTGTGAGTGTGTGAGTGTGTGAGTGTGTGAGTGTGTGAGTGTGTGAGTGTGTGAGTGTGTGAGTGTGTGAGGGTGTGAGTGTGTGAGTGTGTGAGTGTGTGAGTGTGTGAGTGTGCGTCAAACCCACTTTTCAGAAGCTGATAAAACAGTAATAGTCAAGCCTACGATTACAAAACCACCGGTAAAAAAAACTGATGGACTTAGATACAAGATTCTTCGTTTTGTCTGCCACTTAACATACCTAAAATACATTTTTCATATCAAAAAATGCAAAATTTAAACTTTTGGGACCATAAAACAGCAATTAACCGATCAACAGAGATACACAAAACCAACGGTCCTTCAATGAAAACTCCCCCAAGAGGCACAATTTCAATCAAGGTGCATTTCCACTGGGTAGTAAGTTCCAAAACACTTTTTATTACAATGTTAAAGTTTGTACCTCCAGTAATTACGTAAAAAATATATGGATGTGGCCTAAAAGATGCATACAACAGCCAAGAGACGAGAGGGCGATTAAGAAGTTGCAGGAATTTCGGAGTTGGCTTAAAAATCCAATTAGGAGAGATATCTCGAGAAAAAGTCGCTGTTTCTTTGCGTCTGCGCGGTTTGCATTTGGCGAAAGCTTTACTGCATTGCGAACCTTGAGAAAATGGTAGTCAGAATGATGATTATGTTTCCTGGACAGCCGATTAAAATACAAAATGAGTAGAATATGGCTGGGGGTAGTAGGAAAGAGGTACGGTAGTCATTGTCTGAAAATGTTTGTTTGTTAGAGAGAGAGAGAGAGATGATAAGAGGAGAACATGGAAAAACCATACAATTTCCACAGATTACTCAAAGCGTTGTGTACCAATTGGGCATTTTCATTCCAGTTGATTTCCTGTTTTCCTTGATGAGTAATTGCTACAAAAACGTAAATACAATATTTCCGCCTCGATAAGTATGAATGTCTCTTTCTTGGAAAAGTATCCCTAGAGGACAATTTTTGAACAGTTGCAGGTGAATGGGGAAAAATTGAAAATGGGGAAAATTTATTGCCCAAACATTGTCAAGGGTTATTATCTTACTGCTCGCAAGGCTCAGAAAACCTTATGCCGCTGAGAGTCAGTTTTATAATCAGTTTCCAAAGCCTATAGTCTGTTTCCAACGGATATGCCCAATAACAACAGATAAGTTTGGAACACAGTAGGAAACAAAGGAAAATAAGTACCCGTCGGCGATTCCGGCACCTTGCGGACGTAAAGCGGCTGTCAATAGGAGCCCTGGGGAAATGCCTGTTGGCAATTAGCTGTCGCGGCGGGACCAGGTCGCCCGGTCCTTTAAATTTTTTTTGCCAATTTAGAAAACAGACCAAAAAACAGGCGCTTGGGAAACGAAAAAAGCTGTGTGTGAAAAAGCGCATAGAAAGCTTTGATTTTAACCATAGAACGGCAATTGTGTTTTGTGATTTATGTTTTTACCAATCTTTCTTGTCCTTTTCGAACGTTTCAAGCCTTTTTTCTTTCAAAAATGCCATGTTTTGCGTCTTTCTGGGGCACAAATTAACCAGGAACTAGCAATTTAATTATGTTTTCTTGTCGCTGGTCCACATCGGGATCACAGTCAAGAGAGAGGTCATAAAAGATGAAAGGGTCTTCGATAAGTGTTTTCGTTCTTCTCTATTTTAACAATCGTTCTAGTGCGCCAACTAGTTGTCGTCGAGCCGGAAAGCGGCCTTAGGCGGCCGAAGGTTGCATCTTTGCTCCGCTGCTGACTTCTGATGGTAGAGTCTGGAGTCAACTCAATTGACTGAGCTTGCCTTCTAATGACACCCTAATGCAATTTCTCTCTTTCCCTCTCTCTCTCTCTCTCTCTCTCTCTCTCTCTCTATCTCTTTCTTTATCCCTCTGCAATCAAGCCTATTTGCCGCACAACTGTAGCTCAAAAATCGGAAATGCGTGAAATAATGAAATGGTTAATTTGAAATTTCTACCTTCAAGTTGAAATTCATATCTGCAGTCTTCAATTATTTTTTCTTTGCCACCACATATTTTCACATAAACTTTGTCCTAATTCCGATTTTTGATGTATTGCCAAAACGAAATCAACTTGCGTCCGCTGAAAAAAGCGGTTTTTTCTCTGAGTCTACGCTAATTGCCGCTCTCTCGCCTGAGTAGCGCACGCATGAGTAGCGCACTCCCTCTTTTTCAATGAAAGACCTTCCGGTAAATAAATTGTATTCGTCTATCAAGAAAAACAGAACAAATCGTTTCAATGCCAAATTGAATGCCGGCGCGAATATTTATATCTCCTCTTTTTTCTACTCAAATATTTCTTACTTACAAGAGAATGGATTTTCATCAGTGTGGCCAAATGAACCGAGGTATATTGCAAAGTGAGTGTGCCTTAATACTTAAGTTTTAAAGAACCGTTTTCAAAATCTGCTTTCGACCCTTGGTTTTCGAGAAAACGCAATTTTTTTGTGGCCCAACCCCACTGTCAAATTCGCTTCCCGAAAGTGACCGGCGCGCGGTCAAATTAAAATGTGATTTGGTGGTGCAGTGGTAGAGTGTCTGACTACTATGCATAAACTTTTTGCTTCGAATCTTTGCGATGTAATTATTTTTGCTTTTGTACTGGAGAACACGAAAATATATTGAGGAACCTTTCCCAATTGAATTGGTACCACATTTTTCTTTTTTTATCGTGTAAATTCTGATTAGACTACTAATTTCAATATCAACAGAGGATCACTGGGACATTCCAATGTAATTGGTACGATTTCAATTTGGCGACAGCTGTATCTCCTCTTTTTTCTACTCAAATATTTCTTACTTAGAATCTTCTGCGTTCTGCAGCCCTTGAATTCATGAATTTTCCAAATTGCGATATAATCATAATCAACCATCCCATTAAATTAAATGGCGTTGCATTGTGCACCAAGCACACGCTTCGACTTTTTTTTTAGAAGAATTCTGTCCGGATGGGCACAAAACGTGTTTTCAACTGTGTTTTTCTTAAGAAAGACATTCAAGCTAATGTTTTGTGTTTGGTTACCGAGTTTTGTAGTTGTTACTCAGAAAAAAAAACAAAATGCTACCTCAGACTCATTTCTCCTTTCTAGTTTACTCGATTTTTCTCTCTCTCTTTCTAACCCTCTCTCTCTCTCTCTCTCTCTCTCTCTCTCTCTCTCTTTCATTCTCTCCTAACTCTCTCTCTCTCTCTCTCTCTCTATGAAGATAGTGAGATGGATAGTGAGATAGAGAGCAAACGATTAAGATAGAGATACATACATAGAAGAGAATGTTGGTCGCCCCTTGACTCATTTAAAGGTCACGTGACGTCATCAATCGATAATGACGTCATCGATCGATAATCGATCAATAATGACGCCAGAGTCATAATTTACTATTATGACGTCATTATCGATTGCTTTTATTGATTTTTTGTTTAAATAAAAATTATTTTTTTATTTATTTTTAAAAAATATTTTATTGTATTTTTTTTAAATATTTTTATTTTATTTTTAAAATATTTTTACTTTATTTTATTTTTTGAAATATTTTTACTTTATTTTTAAAAATATATTTATTTTATTTTAAAAATATTTTAATTTATTTTTTGAAATATTTTTACTTTATTTTTAAAAATATATTTATTTTATTTTAAAAATATTATAATTTATTTTTTGAAATATTTTCACTTTGTTTTTAAAAATATATTTATTTTATTTTAAATATCAATTGGCTTCTGGCGCGTAAAAAGGGGCGTGACCTAATTTGGAGCGTGTGCTGAATGGTTGACTTTATGAACTCTAAGTGATTTTTGATCTTTCGTACTACAGTACCCCCGGTATACGGTAGTTTATGTATCTCTATCTTAATCGTTTGCTCTCTACCTCACTATCCATCTCACTATCTTTGTGTCTCACCATTCCTACTTTCTGAGTTTTGTAGCTATGAAAATGTATATTCAAGTATAAAACCTCTCTCTCTCTCTCTCTCTCTCTGTCTCTCTGATATCTCACAACTCCCTTCATCTCTCTGCAATCCATTTCAGAAAAATGAGCGCTATCCCTCTATTCCACATCCCTCTCGCTATATTCTACTCAATTTGCGTTTTGATCGGATGTCCTGGCAACATTCTGATGATATTGACCACAATTTGCTCAAAGTAGGTGAAACGCCGGTCTCACGGACCGGGCCAGGCCATTTGGAAAATTTTTGTCGGCCCCGGCCCGCCCTGGACGGCTTTTACGCTGGACCACCCGGTCATATTGTCATCCACACTTTTATTTTTTTAAGCAACTTAAAAATTTGTTAAATCGATTTATACAAAATTTAAATTTTCATTTTTCATTCCCGGGCCGATCGGGCCGGGCCATCAAAAAAAAAAATCTCTCGGTCCGGCCCGTAATTTGAGAACCCCCGGGTGAAACCGTGAAATCAAATATACTCATTTTAAGGCAACTCCGAAACTCCTGCAATTTCTTAATTGCCCTGTTGTCGTTTGCATGTTGCCTACATTTGCTAGGTCACATTCCATACATTATTTATGTAATTACTGGAGGTAAAAAACAGCTTAAATCAATAAGATCATTTTTCAGACCAAATTCCGCAGTGGGAGTGCATCCTGATTGAAATTGTGCCCCTAGGGGGAGTTTACATTGAGGGACCTTTAGTTTTGTGTATCTCTGTTGATCGATTGATTGCTGTTTTATGGTCTAAACGGTAATTTTTTCGCTTTTCTGATTGAAAATATGTTTTAGGTACCTGAAATGGCAAACTAGGCGGAGAATCAGGTATCTCACACCATCATTTGTTTTTACTTGTGGTTTTATGATAATTGCTTTGCTTATAACTTTTCGATCTGCTTCAGAGAAGTGGGTTAGAGAGAGAGAAAGATACAGACAGAGAAAAATACAGAGAGGCAGAGACGCAGAGACGCAGAAACGCAGAGACACAGAGACGCAGAGACGCAGAGACGCAGAGACACAGACACGCAGAGACTCAGAGACACAGAGACGCGGAGGCGCGGAGACGCAGAGATGCAGAGATGCAGAGGCGCAGATACACAGAGACACATATATACAGAGACTCAGAGACACAGAGACGCAGAGACGAAGAGAAACAGAAACACAGAGGCCCAAAAACGCAGAGACGCAGAGACGCAGAGACGCAGACACGCAGACACGTAGAGACGCAGAGACGCAAAGACGAGAAACGAGAAACAAGAAAAGAGAGACAGAGAGACAGAGACGCAGAGAAGTAGAGACGGAAAGATGCAGAGACGGAGCACAAGAGGATTAGAACAGACAATTAGAGTTGAGACAGACAGATAGAGAGAGAGGGGGAGAGAGGGAGAGAGAGAGAGAGAGAGAGAGAGAGAGAGAGAGAGAGAGGGATTTGGTTTTCGATTCAGACCCGTTCTATGTTCCATTCCTGCAGCACTTGGCTCAAGTTCAATTGTCCAAGTCCTTTCCTTCACATTTTGCTTCCCAACTTCCTGTTTCTTATATGGCATTGTCATTTTTATCGTAAAACAACATGGCGCCGGTGAAACTGTGAAAAACCAATTTTGAACTTTAATTTTCAGGAGAAAACTTCAAAAGCACATTTAAATCCATTACAATTATAATGAGCTTGTTGGTATTTTCCTGGCTACAAACTGCCTTTTTTATAAACACTAATTTGTTCTTTGAAGGAGGGAGGGAAATTTTTCTTCTCTATGCTGGAGTGTCGAGAAATATCGCCATTTCGTCTGAGTTTTTCATATATTATAAATATAGGTGAGTGAATTTATCTCAAAAAGAGAACAAAATATTTTTTTCAGCAGACTTTATAGAGAAGAAATACGGAGATTTCTGAGGTTGGAACCTGAAGACACACAAGTTTTTGCACTGAAACCGACAGCTTCTGAGAAATGAATGTTTATAAAACTTTTAAAAAGTGTTTTCCGAATGCTCGCATTACTGCTAACATTTTTGCAATATCACCAGAGGGGGAGGGCGTCTACGGCGCGTACCCTCATGGCTTGCGGCCTGCGGCCGTTTCTAGGCGGATTTGCGTCTGTTAAAATTCAAATTCAGCCGGACATGCTAATTTTCTGCTTTTGTCAAAAAGGGCAAAGCTAAGGTAAGCTAAAGTGAAAAAAGGTAAGGTAGAGTAATGAAAAGAAGGTGGTGAAACCAAAAACTTGTAAGAAAGAAGTTACAAAAACAAAAAGCTTAAGCCACCTAGGGGGATCGAACCCCTGACCGTTGGATTAAAAGTCCAACGCTCTACCAGTAAGCAAAGGGGTCCACGCCCAAGCTCATGTTTCTATTACAGGCGTCTTTTGCAGAATATCGCCGTCAATCATCGATTTTGTCGCTTTCTCCCATACGTAGTTATGGCGACGGGGATATAATGCGCGACGCCACCAATACAAGCCGGCCTCTTTAGCTCAGTGGTAGAGCGTAGGACTTTTAAACCAACGGTCAGGGGTTCGACCCCCCTAGGTGGATGTGACTGCTTCATATGCGTTGTGTATCATTTTTTAACTCAGTTTTAGGGTTTGTGGAAATTGGATCGCCTGGAAATGGACAAATGCCAACTTGTCCCTTTCTGGGCAGCTCTTCGCCGGCCTACACCAGCTTTACTCCTTAATCCTTAGAAATGCCCAGATCCCAGAGCTCCTCAGAGACTTATTCAGCCGTCTACCCAACCTTATGACCCTAGACCTTAGTGGGAATAGGTTAAGGATAGAGCCGGGTTCCCTTGCGTTTTTAATTCAAGCTCATCAATAGAAGCAAATTTTGGCGACTTCAGAAGCCTGATTCATCTGGATTTGAGCAATAACTCTATTGGATTCCTGGCCAATACTATGGTCTCTCTAACTAAATTAAGAGTCCTTACTTTCGATCACAATCATCTGACGAATGTCGACTTTGATATGAGAAAAGATGTAAATTTGAGAAGAGAGAAAAGGAGAAAAGTATCTGACAACGTCGATTTTTGTCGGAATTTTGAGATTTCAAGTAGATTTTCGGAATCTACGCCTGATTTTCGACTAGAATGAGATTTAAAATTTAAAAAATCTCATGCGCACACGCTCACACGTACTCGCGAACGCCCGCACACACACACACTTTCAATAACTTTTCATTGCGGAGAAAAACACTCAATTGGGCCTAACTTTCTTCAAAATCAATCGATTTTCGATTTTAAAACAGCGAAAAATCGCTTTTCTTCTTCTCTTTCAGAATCTGTTTTCCCCGTAATAATTGGGTGTGTTTGAGAAAAGTTGTGAAGAAAAGAGGCGTTTGGAGGGAGGTAAACTCTGCCTCTGTCTCAGGAAAAGTGAGGAAAAGTGAGGGAAATGAGTGCAGAAGTGGAGTTTTCTAATAGTCTAATCACAAGCCAAAAGGTAGAAACGTTCCGTAATTCATTATAGGCGTCGCCAAACGGAAATCTTATGCTAATTGCGAAAACATGCAAAGCATGCTCTGTCGACGATTGATTAGACTACGAATTACAATGTCAACAGAGCATCACTTGAACATTCTAATGTTATTGGCATGATTCCAAATTGGCGACAGCTATACGTAACGTTAGGGACCGTTAGGTACCTTTAAAGGGCTCGTAAGGAACCTTTTCAGAATCGTATGCTAATGAGGACTTGGCAAGCATTTTGCGCACGGCCGTAGTCTGGAGCGGTGTTCGAGAAAATGATTTCAATTGAAATGACTCGATTAGCATACCATTCATTTCCAATCCGAAAAGGCCCCTTACGGTGCCTTTAAGTCTGCGGACAAGACAGTTCTCATTCTCATCTCCTTTGGCTCCCCCCTGCGGTCGATGGCTGAACAGCCTCCTCCCCCGCCGAAGCCGTCTTTGCTGGTTGGAGATCGCCGCGGCCGCACCACCAGCCCCGCACCCACCACCTCGCCCTACGGCCCGGGTCAGCAACCAAGAGCAACCGAGCTCAATATAACATCTTCACTTTAGATACGGATGTTTCCCTCCATGCGGCCACGCCTTCGAGCCTCGACGATCTCTACAAAACTCTGAGCAGTACGTTGAGGATGATCGTGGAACAAGACGGAGACCCCGAGTCTTGCCCCGAACTGAAGGTAGGCGCCGCAAAGGTGGGGTCGGCGCGGGTAGCCCGAATCCATAAGAAATTTTGGTTTTTGCGCACAATTTTATGAAAACTGGATATGTAACTATTGACTGTGGCGTAAAAACGTACGCGCACAAGTGGTTTTTGCGAATTTAAAGGTCTAACCTCTGAAAAATGCAATTAAAAACGAATTTTTGATATAAAACCGGTTTAAACTTTTAGACCGCGGGTTTTCTTTTATTTTCCCGATGTAAATCAAAACAACGCTTGAAATGAAAAACAAAAATAAAAATTCCATGTTGGCGGATTTTTTTTTATTCAACATTGTTTGAAATAAAGCCCTGGTACTGACTCAATTAGCATGGAATTCCATCCAATTTGAGCAAAATCAAAAGTTTCTTTTGTTTTACACTTATTGAACACGTAAAAACACCAAAATCGACAAAAAGAAACGAAAATTTGATTTTTGAACAAGGTTCACTTTTGCTGGATTTCCCCTTTTTGACCAATATCGGCGTTTAGACACCCGGACCGCGACTTCTGCTTTTCGATTCTTATTAATTTGATATTTGCGGTTTGAATGAAGTACAGAAATCGAAAATTCACGTTGGCGGTTTTTCGCAATTCTAGTTTAAATATGTAATTTTACAAAGCCAGCGGCGAAATCCGTGCTCCGCTGCTAACGCGGGAAAGCAAAATTTTCAAAACGCTATTTCACGAACTCCGATTACGACGTTTAAATAGAATTATGGTAAGATTTTACTCTTTATTTGTGTTTATTAGAACATAATAATTATGTTAAAACGAATAAATATCGCCATAACATCTTACGGCGCAATATCACTCATTTGCCGATTTGGCGTGCCCGCTGTTTAACGCTATGCGGAAAGCTTGCGGCGGCCGCAAAAGCCGCACGAAAATTGTCATTTCTCCTTTCAAAGTTAACGAAAATTCAAAATTCAAAAAAAGTTTTGTTTCTACGACTTAGGACTACAACCGTGGCAAAAAATAATTTTGAAATTGCAATGGTAAAATTTCGGCTTGCGGTCCCTAACTGAAGGTCAAAAAAGAGCTCAGCGTCTTCGAAATCCATTCCGTTTCAGGCCCTGATTGTGAAACACATCGCCGGGTACCAGACCTTTCACGAGAATGGAATGGTGAACGAGGAGTCTCTGCTGAGTCGCGAGGTCATCAGAAGGATCATCAAGAAGCTACAGCAAGGAGGATACTGTACCAACGACATGGAGAAAACCTCAGTTTACCTGCAGCTGGCAAATTCGGCATTGAAGGACACTCACAACATTTTCAAGAAGACCGGGCTCAGCCTAGTCTACAAGGAGTCCTACGCAGCGTACATAAAAGCCAGTTACCTCGGCAAGACGAGTCTAGGCAAGATTGTCAGCAAGTACGCCGAAGGCCGCTACGACAAACTGGAATTCTATGACGTAAGATTGCTTAATCTTCTTTAAAACTTCCTTAAAACATAGCATTTGATTTCACTGGGGAAGACTCTGGGAGTTGCGCCTGAAGGTCAGCTCAAAAAAGCTGAAAGTCAAGAAGTGAAGTGAAGGTACGTCAGCGGCACCGTTCTTCCCACTGAGACTCGTCTCCTCTGCCTCAACCCTGTCTCCTCTGCCTCGCCTCTCGCCTCCTCTGCCTCAACCCTGTGAATCACTCTCGTCTCCTCTGCCTCAACCGTCCGTGTGAATGTGATATAGTGTAGAAATGAATAATGAGGCCTTCGCTTTTGCTTTCGCTTTTCCTGTTTCCTTTTCGAGTGTTAACTTTTTGATGGAACTTTTCGAAAAGGTTCATTTGACAATTAGACGACATCAAAACAATGGCGCGATGTGCCAAAGTCACCAGGAATTTCCTTTCCGCTAGCTCGGACAGACTTTTTGGCTACGCTAAGCATACAATCTTCTATCCTATCCAAAATAAAAAAGGGGCCTTAACTGTTTCATTTCAAGAATATCTTTAAAGAGACCGTCAGGGGCCTTTTGCAAGTTTATTCTATTTGATTATTCATAATGTATTATTTCAGGATTCCATACCAATTTTTTATTCACGTATCCGATAAAAAAGTATTTTAACGATGAATAAGTGAAAAATTTTGTTCCAACGGCCATGCGCAGAGGCGACGTCGCGGTGTTTACAGAAAAGTGTGCGCAAATCGGCAAGCTGGCACTTGGCCAAAATTTTCTTTGCAAAATTTTAAGCCTGGTTTTAATTTTATCTCTAAAAAGTTTATTTTAATCGTTTTTCGGTTTTTACACTATTTAAAATAATTACACGCTAAATAACTGTCGTAAAATATATGAAAATGCATGAAAATATAGCTGGTAGCCGAGTGGGCTGTGGAAAAAGGCTCTCGGCGGCGTTTCTCGTTCTGTCTGCGTCTCTCAGCGAGAGGTTTGATTCTCGCAGCCAAATTAATTCAACAAATCCCAAAGGAGTAGTCGCGGGCAATCGTTATCGCAGGTAGTGCCGCGTTGGTTTTTATTACCGTGGGGGTACTGTAGCTTAAAAAGGCCCCTAACAATCCCTTTAAATTAAAACAACCTGCGAATCACACAACAGAACAGGCAATATTTTCTTTTGCCTACTTGAGGCCAACTTCAGAAACGTTGACACGAAGGGTCTGGTAGCAATCCGTTCACTTTCAAATAAATTCTCTACTGAAATTTGAACTAAAAACGATCCTTGCATTTTTCAGGCGTTCAGTTGACCCGTCAAGTTCGCGATATCCAACATTTGTAAATACGGCTCTGGATCAAAATTACTCGTAAATTTCAAATCTTTAATTATCTGAGCCTGATCGACACTCTGGATAACTGAAAAACCAGAAACCCCCAAAGTTTGTTCGTGTTTTTGACTAAATGAGGCTTTTATGAAAGAGATTTTTTTGTCTCAAACCAACGTTGGTTTTCGAAGTTTTAGCTCCAAATAGACTAATTTTCAGCGTTTCAGGAAAATCCGAGCATTTTGAAATCCTGGGACCGCCGACCTGCGAATTTTACAGACATCGCGTCTTAAAGTCAAATCTAATTTTTCTAGGACCTTTGCCGATTGGCTCGAAAATTATTAACGAGATTAAAACGAGTATTTTTAACTTTTTTGGTTTTAATGTTAAGAAAACAACGAGATTAAAACGATAATAAAAATAAGTAAGAACACTCAAATGTGAATATTAAAATCATTCCTCATGCTCACGCTGAATAATTTCAATTTTATGAAATTTTTCAGTAATATTGTTTTTGGCTTGGAAATGAGTGTGGACCACAATTCCAAAAGCTTTAAGGGATAATTTGAATAACAAAATTAGTGTAATGTGATTTTGATATTCGAATTACCATTTATAGCTTTTGGTATTGTGGTCTACAGTCATTTCCATGCCGAAAATGGGTTAGAGAAAACTGAAATTTTGCATAAAGTTAAAGTGCAAGTCACTAATCCTAACAATAAAATATAGTACGAATAAATTGGGATTGCGAAAATAGGAGTCTTTCCAAACCCCGCCCTGTATCTCTGAATTTGGGCACCCTGGGCGTGCGTATTCAACACACTCGTGGGTTTTGGCAAATTCCCATTGTATTTCGTAGCAGGACCCAATAAACATCTTCTGGATAATCGGCAACCCCATTTTGCATTTTTCTGTGTGGGTTTCCGATCGATGGATCGATTCAACATTTGTGAAAGCCCTGAAACGAACAAAACTGTTAAAATCCAATTTTTTTTTCAAAAGCCCCGCCTACACGCAAAACATAAAGTCGTAAATCCTTTAAGAAAAAGATAAATACGAGAAAGTAAACAGGTAGGACTATAATTTTTTAAAGAATGTGATTTTTCTCACTTATTTGCTCGATTTTAGATAATTTTGGAAAAGGGCTAGATTTCCTTCACAAGTTTTTATAAAAGCTGTAAGCTTTAAAAATGAGCAAACTTTGACTTTCAAACATTGCATTTTTAGAAAGGTTAAATTTCAAACCTCGGCTTATTTCATTTTTTGAAGACGAAATTCTATTTTGCTTTGGATTTAAAATCATAATGTTTTTTTTTATTTTACCACGAGTTACGCAAAATTGTAATTTTATAAGTTCTAATGGTTTTTACAAAGTTGTAAAAAGGAAATCGAAAATGATGAAGGGTCGTATTGCTCGCTGAGTATCAGTCCGATGTTGAACCAACAAGGTAAGTAGTGCGGACATTACAATGTTTAAAAACAAATATCCTTATTATCGTGAAATCTTTCACAAAAACGTCAGGAAACAGGCAAGAAAGGGGCCCTTTTTTGGAAAGTCTTAAAGGTCTTTTCCAAACTTTGTATTAACGAGATTAAAACGAGTATTTTTAACTTTTTTGGTTTTAATTTTAAGAAAACAACGAGATTAAAACGATAATAAAAATATGTAAGAACACTCAAATGTGAATATTAAAATCATTCCTCATGCTCACGCTGAATAATTTCAATTTTATGAAATTTTTCAGTAATATTGTTTTTGGCTTGGAAATGAGTGTGGACCACAATTCCAAAAGCTTTAAGGGATAATTTGAATAGCAAAATTCGAGTAATTTGATTTTGATAATCGAATTACCCCTTATAACTTTTGGCATTGTGGTCTACACTCATTTCCATGCCGAAAATGCGTCAGAGAAAACTGAAATTTTGCATAAAGTTAAAGTAATTCAACATCTAACAATAAAATATAGTACGAATAAAATGGGATTGCGAAAATAGGAGTCTTTCCAAACCCCGCCCTGTATCTCTGAATTTGGGCACCCTGAGCGTGCGTATTCAACACACTCGGGGTTTTGGCAAATTCACATTGTATTTCGTAGCAGGACCCAATAAACACGTTCTGGAGAATTGGCAACCCCATTTTGCATTTTTCTGTGCCTTTTCATCTGGATTGACTCCCTCCGACAGACCAGCCAATCGGGAACGACCTGAAGAAGAACGATTGAAATCTTACAGCCCCCACAAAAACCTGTCCAACGTCGGTCATGCACTTTCAGGGCAAGTTTTTTTGGTTTCACCACCTTCTTTTCATTACTCTACCTTACTTTTTTCACTTTCACTTACCTTAGCTTTGACCTTTTCGACAAAGGCAGAAAATTAGCATGCTCGGCTAAATTTGAATTTTAAATCCGCCAAGCAACGTCCGTTAGTTATCGTGACTTTCCCACCACCTCTCCTCATTCATTTCGTCCTCAACATGCCGCCGAAGCGGCCAAAGAAGGGAGGACGCGCCTCTACCATCACCGCCACCACTTCTATGACCGAAAAAGATGGTACGCAGGACGAGAAGGCATCGAAGATTGAGAAGAAGCCGCGCAAAGGTAAGGCTCCCGCCGCCGGAGGAGGTCTCAAGGAAGGAAGCCCTGAGGCAGTTCACTCTGAACACCGTCAAGATTGGAGTCAATGGGCTCATGTAGGAGTTCACGGCCACGAGGGCGCAGAATCTGTCGATTGGAGAAGCTGAAGATGGGATTCGATGCGCATGTGGACAAGAATCGATACAAGGTGAGTCTGTCTGTGTCTCTGTGTCTCTGTGTCTCTTTGTCTCTTTGTCTCTGTGTCTCTGTGTCTCTGTGTCTCTTTGTCTCTTTGTCTCTTTGTCTCTGTGTCTCTGTGTCTCTGTGTCTCTGTGTCTGTGTCTCTGTGTCTCTGTGTCTCCGTGTCTCCGTGTCTCCGTGTCTCTGTGTCTCTGTGTCTCTGTGTCTCTGTGTCTCTGTGTCTCTGTGTCTCTGTGTCTCTGTGTCTCTGTGTCTCTGTGACTCTGTGTCTCTGTGTCTCTGTGTCTCTGTGTCTCTGTGTCTCTGTGTATCTATGTCTCTATGTATCTGTGTCTCTGTGTCTCTGTGTCTCTGTGTCTCTGTGTCTCTGTGTCTCTGTGTCTCTGTGTCTCTGTGTCTCGGTGTCTCGGTGTCTCTGTGCCTCTGTCTCGCCCCGTCATTTAACCTTTCCCTGTCATCCCCCGTCTGTCGCCATACGTTGCCCTCTCTTCCTTTCTTCCGGCGATCCCACGTCCATCGGTGGCAATTATCGCCGGCGAGGCTTTCGCTGACCAGTCGGCGCACAATGGCCATCGGAGAATACCTCTCCATCAACCATGCAAATTGCCAAGGGCATAACACGAACAACAAATGTAGCGTTTATCTGGCGAGATTGGAAATCGAAATATGTTGTTGCTTTTACTCGTGAAACTACTGTATTTTAGGCAATTACCCTATGCCGAGTGACTTTGACTGACGCATGGCAACGGGCCGGTCAGCTCCAAAATTTTTCACGGCCCGGCCCGGCCCGACTCAGCCGAAAATTTATTCGTTTTTTCAATGTAAAAAAATAGAAAACGAAAAAAAATTTCAGATAGGCCCGGGCCGGCCCAAAACTTTGCCATGTAAGCATTTAGCCCTTAAGGCCCTTAGCCCTAAGACTTAGACTTTAAAAATCCGCTTTCAGCCTTTAAGGTTCAGCCCTTAAGATATAGTCCCCGTTAAGATTTAGCCTGTAGCCCTGATTGTGAGCACTTAAGACTTATCCCTTATTATTTAGCCCTTAGCCCTTATTAATTAAGATTTAGCCTTTAGCTCAAAATACTTAGCCTTTAGTACTTAGCTCTCAACGTTTAAGATTCGGGATTTAGCCTTTAAGCCGTTAAAATTCAGCTTTCAGCCTTATGGTTTTAGCCCTTAGTATTTAAGGTTCAGCCGTAAGCCATTAAGTCTTTAGTCCTTAGGATTCTGAAAGATTTAGCCTTTAACCCTTAGCACTTAAGACTTAGCCTTAATGTTTAGTCCTCAGCCCTTAGGATTTAGACCTTAAGATTTAGCGCTTAGCCCTTCATGTTTAATCCTTAGCCCTTAAGATTTAGTCCACAGCCCTAAAGATTTAGTCTTCCTTACTTGGCCCTAAGCACTTAAGACTTTGCCCATAGTATTTAGTCCTTAACCTTTAACATTTATACCTTAAGATTTAGCCATTTGACCTTAAGATTTAACCATGAACCCTTAAGATTGAATCCTTAGCCCTTAAAACTAAGTCCTTAAGACTTAGCTCTTAACTCTTGAGACTAGAATATTAACAATATTAATACACACAAACAAGAACAACAATTGTAGTTTTTATCGCAAGTGCAAGATTGTATGTACAATGTGGTGGAGGTGCTACGTGGCTCAAGCGACGAGGCTTCAGGATTGTTGGTTCTTCAAGTCTTCAGAAGACATCAAAGCCTTCAGAAGCCTTAAAAGTCTCCACAGAAGACTCTACTGCATACAATCCCCGACATCTTGAACCAGTTGTTGGAATAAAATTCTGTGATTGGGGGAATCGTAGGAGGGCGTTGGGGAAGAATGTACAATTGGGAATAGAAAATTTGAACGATACTTTGTGGAATCACAAAAATCGGAGGGCTGATTGATACAGAAGCGGACTCCTACTCTCAAAAAAGATAAAAACATATGTACAGTTAAGGGGGAGCGGGGGTGGGGGTTGACGAGGCACCTACGCAACGGGGGACATGGCTCCTAGGAAATCGAAAAAAGAGAGAATGTACATCATACATACATCAACAAGAGTTCCTGTCGCTTGGAGGGACCCGAAGAGAGAAACACGGCGAAGAAAAACAGGGCGTGTGTGAGGAGTGAGAGAGCGAGAGTCCCTGCAGGTTGAGAAGAAAAGAGAAGAAACGTCCCTAGGCGCAAGAATGAAATCTCCCGTGTGAGCGTGAAGGAGGTGTGGGTGGGGAAGGAGAGGGAAAGAGAGGGAACAGACGGTTAGAGAGAGGGTGTTTAAGAGTAGTCCATGTGTTGCTGGTGGAGGCCGTTGTGGCCGTCGGGCGAGAAGCCGGCCTGGTCCCACTGGATATCGGGGCTCATCTGACTGCCGGCCAGGTGGGGCGAGGGGTGAGCCCCGGCCTGGGATATCAACGGGTCGCCGCCCGAGAGAAGGGGGTTGCCCTGAAAAGAGAACTTTTAGGAAAAAAATAGTCTTAAATATTTTAGTAAATTTGCCCAAATCCCTTTTTATAGTCATTTTGTGAAGGTTTGTCCCGTACATGCATAGAGCAGCAGTCTAAAATTTGGAAGGCTGCGGGTTCCAGGAAATTATCAATTTAATTGCTTGTAAAAATTCTGCAAATTCAGAAAAATCCAGTTTTTCGACACTTTAGAATACAATCGCGCTCTGTTGCGAATTGGACCGTTTTAAGATTGAAATTGGTTAATTCGAGTGTTTAAAATTCTTGCGGAATACAGATTTTCGCTATGTTAACATATAATTGACTCAAAATATCAAATTTTCAACAAAATTGAGCAATAAGCATTGGAAATATGTTTTCTCAGTGACTTCAAGGAATTGAAACGTAAACGCGCTCTAATGCTAAAAGAAGTTCAGCCCTAACTGCAATTAACAATTTTCGATCTAGTATTTTTACCTAGTTTAAAAACCATGCTTTCAATCAAAATGCTTTTCAGCGTCATTCTAATAAATTAAAAATTTTTGTTTCGGTGGTTAAAACATTTGAATGTAATCGCGCCCTACTGCGAAAACGACTAATACAGATTTTCGGCTTCAAGTGATTTTACACCAAATTATTGGTTTAAAAAAAACAGTAATTATTACAAAAAAGCAATACATCGGATCAATCATAGTTTTTGGACAAATGATCATTTTGAAAGGAAAATTCGTTTTCAGTTAATTTTATAAATGCTTGCGGAATACACTTTTATCGTACAAAAACATTTTTCAAGTGATTCCTCGCAAGCCAAACGTATTCGCGCTCCATTGCTAAACTATGTATTGCCCCGACTGCGTAGCGGCATAATGGGTAATTTTTTCAGCACACCTAGTGTAAAAAGTAAATTTTCAACAAAAATACTTATTTCAGCAAAAATTCTAAAACTTTAAAGTGAATTTTGCTCTAAATCGAAAAAAACCAAATGACGCTCAAACTCGGCTGTGTTGATTGGTTTTCAAGGGGTTTTTCTTATCAATTTGCAGAAACTCCAATCCACCAATTTCTCACTTTTCTTCTACTTTGGTCTCTCAAAAAAGTTTTGACCAAGGTTTGGATCGGAATTCTACTTTCTTGGTTCGACCTCGGTCTTAGATTTTCCCGTTTCTCGCGCGATGAAAAGAAAGTCTCAGAGATTATAAAGTCTTGACTGGGGGAAAAGTTGATGTGATTACTGTACCTGCAGGGGCGTGATGTCCTCCATCATCAAATCGGGAAAAGGTTGCTGTAGATCGCGCCAATTGCTGGGGGTGCCTGAAAATGTTCACTTTCAATAGTGAGTTTGAAATTTTGGGTGAAAAAAAATGAAGACAATACCCACCGTACTCCGGAGGGCTACTCGAACCAACAGAGAAATAGCTGTCGTTGTGCGACTGCGGCGCGTGCACTCTGCCGAGAGGACTCGCGATCTGCATGGCCGCAGTGCCGTCGGACAGCTGCGACATGAAGCCCGACGATGACTAAAAGCGAACAATAGGTATGTGAGGAACACAGAAAGGAGCGCTAGGATTAGAAGCAACGGCCACGAGACGTCGGCGCAGCAGGGCACAGTTAGTCAGTGGGGGGGTGTCTAACCGTCTAGGCTAAGGAGGCGCCTCATCTCTCTCAAGTGAGTCTTCCTCATAGTGAGACTTACCAGGGAGCCGCAGGGCGTGTGGTTGGGGGAATTCGTGTCGTCGAGTTCCTGTTTGATTGGTTTCTCTGGCATTCTTGGCATAGGAGGCAATTGAGCGGCGGGGACTTGGAGGCCCTGGCGCTGCATGAACTCCTCGAGCTCCTGGAAATGAGACATAATGAGAGACAGAGAGAAAGAGATAGATACAAAGAGACAGAGAGACAGAGAGACAGAGAGACAGAGATACAGAGAGACAGAGAGACCGAGAGACCGAGAGACAGTGAGACAGAGAGACAGTGAGACAGTGAGACAGAGAGGCAGAGACAGAGACAGAGACAAAGAGAGAGAGAGAGAGACACTCACCCTGATCCTATCGGCGTACTGTTTGGCAGTGTTCTCAATCCTCTGCGAGTGAGATTGCAATTTCAACATCTGGTCTCTATCCTTCTGAAGCTGTCGGATATAGTCGCAAGAAGCCTTCAGAATGGTTCCCTTGTTCAGTTTCAAGTCCCTAGATTATCTCAATTAGCGCCTGCCTCAAAGAGCCCTCACTCGGCATTTCCCTTCGGCAACATCAGTCCCAGCTCTTTTATGCGGTCGTTAATGTTGTAACGACGTCGGCGTTCAACTGAAATATGGTTTAGGTTAATTGTCTCCGATATACCAAAGAGTCAGTTTATCAACTACACCCATTTAGCGGAAAGACACGGTGTGTTCACGAATCGCTCGTGCGCGACCCCCAAGTGCCTCGGGCGGTTACTCGTGACAGACGACCCGCCTGATCCGAGCACCACACAACAACACAGCTGGCGCACTCACTCATGTTGTGGATGTCCTTCTTTCGTCGGTCACGGAAGTACTCATCTCCGCCTTCCTGGTTGGCCTGCATCATCATCTGCTCCATGTCCATGGAGGAGGTCGGCGCCGAGCTGGAGACGACTTGGCGGAAGGAGCCAAGGCCTCCGGCGATGGGGATGGGGCTGCCCGTGTGCCCAGAGCCTGAAACAGACAAATGAGGATTCTAAGGCAATCTCTCTGTCTCTCTGTCTCTCTGTCTCTCTGCCTCTCTGCCTCTCTGCCTCTCTGCCTCTCTGTCTCTCTGTATCTCTGTCTCAGTCTCTCTACCTCTCTGCCTCTCTGCCTCTCTGCCTCTCTGCCTCTCTGTCTCTCTATCTCTCTGTCTCAGTCTCTCTGTCTCTCTGTCTCTCTGCCTCTCTGTTTCTCTTTGCCTCTTTTCAAAAAGCCAATTATCTGTTTTCCTCGTATATTCGCAAACTACGTCACATTTCCCACCCCACTGCCTCCATTTCCATCCCCGATGTTGATCACCGTGTTTTGGCCTCATTTTCCATCTTTTGATCTTTACGCACTTCCCTCTCAAAAAGCGCGCTCTATTCGCAAAATTGTAATCATCGCGGCGTCATCTCAGTTTCTGATCACTGCCGCTGGTCAGAGGATTTCGAAATTCCAGACCCCACGTGGTTTGGCGAGTGTTGAGCGCCACGATAACAACACAACGGCTGGCGGGAAGAAAACAGCTAGGACAGCGCATAAAATGCGAGACAGTGGTGTGTGAATTGGGGTAAACAACAGAAGGAAGGAAGGAAGTAAGAAGGCTCACCTGATGATTGGGCTCCCGGGATGGGACGAGCATTCGAAGCGGAGAGTTGGGTGAGGTTGTCGGCACAGGAGTAGCTACCGGACAGCTGTAAATAAACATTGCCATATGGTCAGCAGACAGAGTAAACGAAAGATTAATCCCTGTTTGAGCTATGAAATCGGGGTGAGTGAATGAGTGAGTGAGTGAGTGAGTGAGTGAGTGAGTGAGTAAGTGAGTGAGTGAGTGAGTGAGTGAGTGAGTGAGTGAGTGAGTGAGTGAGTGAGTTCCCTCTTTTTCTTTCCCCCTTTTCCAGTCCCTCCCAATTGAGGCCAATTACTCTGTCAGTCTTCCCTTTCATGGGCATCGTAAAGTACTCCTCTGAAGTATCCTGTTCTCTCTCTTTCTCAATTACCAGTCCCCCAGAGAAAACAAACAGAGAAAGGTATTTTCAATCCCCAAAACAGCTGTGTCGGCGTCATCACAGCGCCAGACCCACGTGGGCAAAACAGCGCTGATAGACGAGAGGACAGCGATCGATTGACAGCTGAAACGGCCGTCTGTTTGGCAACCTGCCGAAACGAAAAACTTGTAAACAAGATACGTGAGCCGCGACGGGCGGCGGATAGGCGCTAAACCGTGAGAGAAAACTGATCTCCGCGTTTAGCAAAAAGCAGGACCTGCTATTCTAGAGCCGCGCCCGCTTATTGATTCCCGATGCGCCCATAGCGCAGTGGAAACGCTTTTGCCTCCCACCAGCGCGACCGAGGTTCGATCCCCACCGGTGCCCAGATTTTTGCTTTTGCATCCTTGGCTCTACCTTTGCATTCTGAAGTAATTTCTAATTTCTAGTCTTTGAAATGAGGGCACAGCTGCCGCAACTGTCAGTTGATTGCACTATGCAACTGATGAGGACATTGAACAACCTGCACTAATCTAGACAATGTTGTTCATCAACCAAAGGATTACTGGGTTTCCAGTATCCATAGTACTAGCAGTGCGTGCCATAGTTCAGATGTGGTATAAGAACTTCTTCTGGCAGGGTTCAGAAGTTAAAAACTTTGATGTTTCCACTTCAAGTTCCAGAAAACGCGGTTGAAAATAGAAAAACGCTTTTAAAAATCGGCTCGCATAGATATTGGCAGCTCGAACCATGGTAGATTGCGCAAGAGTTACCTTAATACCATCTGCGCCGCGAGTCGCTGAGGTAAAGGTCTACGCACAAGAGACGGATGTCACCTAAGTGGCGCAGCCGGTTAGCGCATAGACTCTTAACCTGGAGGTTTTAAGTTCGGTTCCCGCCCAAGGCAATGTTTTGCTCTTTTGATTTTAAGCCTGGAAACCACATTTCTAACTATTCCAGCATTCCCTTTAACTTGAAACTAGATCCCTCTCTCCATTTCTCACTCTAGCCCTCTCCCACTTCCCGGTCCAAAGTCTCAGTCTTGCATTCGTTGGAACCCCCTCTAACCAACCAAAAGTCTTTCTGACTACCCCCATTTGCCCTTTGGAAATACGAATTAGTCCCAGGCGATGGTGTACTTTCCCGCCCGTTGAGCCAAAGTCCGGCCCCCTCATCGATTTGCGCCTGGAAGCGTTTGTTCGTTCCCGCGCATCGGTCAGAGATCGCGAAATTGCGGAAAAAGAAGAAAGAACGGCTTTTTGCCTCGAAACCTGTGATGTTTCCAGTTAGACCAATAGGTTTATCAATTTTCGGGGGACAACATGGTGCATCAGCTCTCCAAAACCAACTAACCTGCTGTGGTTTCGCACTGGTGCGCCTCTGTTCGTCCTCCAAATTGAGAATCTCGTCGATTATCAAGTCATCCAACTGAAAAACCACATTTTTGTTGATAACTCAACATTTTATTTTGAGAAACATATTTTAGACCCCTCTTTCGCTTCCCTGGAAAGAAGAAATAAAGGCGCTGAACTAGAACAGATAATATCGTTGGCGAACAAGTTTTGTGTCGCGCTTCCGAACGCAAGCACAAAAACCAGGCAGTGGAACCTCTCTCCGAAACGGCTGTCATTATTATACGGTCGTAAAGTGATCTCAAAGTTGGTGCGACCGCGAGGATGGGACGGGTAAGGTAGACGCCCGCAGTAGCAGCTAGCGCTTGCATGGCACAGCGGTAACGCTTTCGCCTAGAGTTCAAAAGCTTTTTGGTTCGAATCCCGATCTGGAAAATTCTTTTGCTTTTACAATATAAATGTCTAATTTGACCTTCTAAAAGCGTCCCGAACCATCTACCTCCTAATAGATTAAGAAACCCGTTTCTGACCACTTTCAGTTCATCGCTATAAGAACGCATAGACCAAGAAAACAAAGCGGAAAGATGCCATCGCAAAACAGAAAAAGCATCAACGTTGAAGTGAACTAGTTCCCCTGCATCGAAAAACTAACATTATCGACCATTTCAATCGATAATCGATTTTTGTGGTCTGGTGCGCGCCGCGCCGCGCGATAACCCCCAGGCGCGTCCAAGCTCAATTTGTTGGTTCTAGTTTGACCCTTTTGACAACCGCTTTCGCCAACTGTTGACGATGCTACTTCTTCTTAAACAAACTGGCACGGTCCTGTTTTTCAGCAGGCCAAAGTAAACAAAGCGCGCGTTTGATGCTGGTTCAGTGGTTACGATTAGGTATTTTTGGGCCGTGATGCAATTTGGGGCTTAAATTACGGGTGGCACTAAGGGTAGGTGGCGAAATAGCGTAGATGATTGAGGACGGCAGACAGGGGAAAGCCGCGAGGCGACCGCAACGCGGCTCAATTTTTTGTGGGGCAATTTGGGTTAAAAGAGTATTGTGTATCGGTTTAAAAAAGGACCAGAATAGAATCGTTCATCGTGACATTTATAAGAAAAGCGTGCAATTATCATCCGCAAAGCAGCTGCGACGCAACCGCAACGCATCCGCGACGCGCCTGCACCGCGACCGTGCCGCGCCTTCCTAGCGCTTATTTCCAAAAAATAAGGAGGTTCACGGAAATTTTCGCCAGTTTGGGGACATTTGGTGTAAAAACCGTATATTATTGGAATGAAAAATGTACCTCGTGGTTGTAAGAAGTGATGAAAAATGTACCTCGTGGTTGTAAGAAGTGCTCCTAGGTGAGTCTCCAAATCGGTGGATGTCAATAGTGTCGACAGACGGCGACTGGCGCTGATTCTGCAATCTTTGTGTACAAAAGGGCATCAGCTGGCGGCGTGTTTGACCAGTCCCCCACCCTCTTCCTTGTCGCCTTCCCAACCCCCTATTTCTGGCCCTCCCCAGATCATTCACCTTCAAAAATACAAGAGTGCGCTGTTGCTGCTTGTTAGGCACCACTTTGCGAACCACAAACGCCTTCGCTACCACCGGCGAACTCGTTTTGCGATGGCAGCCGTTGGCGGCGGCGAATTTTTGCTCGTTCGCCGGCGGCCGGTAGCGCAGGGCCGAAGTGGATACGATCCGACGACGCGGAGACGTTCGTTTTGGAGGAGGCACAACGGCGTCGACCGTCATGAGGAAACCTGAGAGTCTCCAAGTTTTAACCGAAAGAGGCAAAGAGACTAAATCAAGAGAGATAAAAAAGGCGTGAGGCGCGAAGAAGAAACAACAAAAGGAGGAAAGGAGGGAGTGCTGTGGGAGCCGCGGCCGATTACGCAAGGGCGGCCCATTACCAGGCGTAATTAAGCAGAAATCATCAAGAAACACAGCACCACAATGACGGAGCGCCAAAACATCATGCGGAGAGAGAAAGAGAGAAAAAAAGGAGTGATGCACCATGTCGCCACCTCAACTTTTGAATATGGTGGAAACTGCGCAAAAACAATGAAATTACAGAGAAACCATAGAAAATCGTTTTACGCAAAATCAATAGAAGAGATTAACTGGGTGGTCCTGAGGTGAAGAGGACTACCTGAATGGGGGGGCGGGTTGCGATTTCTCTAGCTCCCACACTGGGAATAAATGTAAACTTATATTATAAAGGAAATTGACTCAAAAAAAAAGTCAATAGAAATAAGTCAGTAACATGAAATTTTCAAAATTGCCCGAAAATTGATAAAACTGTTTAAAAAACGGTAAAAATAGCGGCATCCGTTGGTTTGTTACGTGGGCCTTCCCAGTGACCGCGCCTGTCTGAATAGCGCAGCAGGGAAGCGGTTACCTAAGGTCTCAAAAGTTTTTTGCCTTTTATAATATCGCTGAGCTTTAAAAGTTTTCGCCTTGCAAGAAAAAATTCAAAAGCTTTTGCCTTGCAAGGAAATTTTCGATATTGCGGTAAAAAAGTCTAAAATCACCTTTCAGCCGGCTTAAAAAGCCAATTTAGGATGAAAACCAGCTGTTTTCAACTAAAAACAACTATTCAGCTACTGAAAAAAGATTCCGTAATGAAGTTCGTTCAAAGCCTGCACTTTTTCAAAACTGTTTTTGGTTCTTCGTGAGAAAAGGACAATTTTTGATGAATTAACTGGGAGAAAATTATAAACGTTCTATGAATATTGATATAAATAGTGGATTGTGAATATGAAATAGCGATAAATATAGCAATTCGTGCGTGGACCCGGTGTGTGGTAGGGCGCGAGTGCGCTTGGAGTGCAGCGCGCCCCGCCCCGCCACAGCCAGACACACCAACAGCTGATTGCATCCGCGGCCAAACATAGCGAGAGGAGGCCAGCAGCTGGCAAAAGGGGCGAGGACGCACGCCCTTTATTGGAATTGCTAATTGGCGCCAGGTAGAGAGGGGGTAAATGGGTCCGAAAGAGTGGAAATGGGAGCAAAAGTGCTGAAAAACGCACTAGAAAGAGGGGAAAACAGGCTATTTTCGGCTAAATCGATGGCATTTAGGGGAGAAAGAGGGATTATTTCGGGGAAGGCGAGGCCGGGGGGAGTCCCGCTGAGCCCGGGAGTACAGGCCAATTGCGATGTTTTCCTCCCGCTTCCGCTGAATGCGAGTGAGCGCGGAGCCGCCCAGCACTAATGAACAGAGTTAGCTTTCGGCGTTTTCAGGTTTATAAAACTAATTTAAAAAGGCTGAAACATTGCAATTTCAGTGCAAAAGAGTATCTTTTAACCTTAAAATAGTTAAAAAGGCAGGGTGGGGTCGAACCCACGACCGTTTTTGCGGTGATCTGGCGCGCAATCCACTCAACCATTGAGCCAAATGATGTAGTTTTAAAAGATTGCATTGAAATGGCAAATTATGCACATTTTTTGCTCTTTATACAGTTGAATACATTTAAAAACCCTTTAAAAGCTAAATATCGCCTGCATTCGGTGGAAAAAGAGAGCAAAATTAAATATGACTGTATTGCCTCAAAACCCACAATAACAATCTTTTTTGTCGATTGGTAGAGTGCAAAAAAGATTTGCATCAGCGGGGAATTGAACCCCTGACCTCCAGAACTGCAGCCTACCGCGTACACCACTACACTATTTGGAGGAGATGCGTCGAAGTGCGGCGTCGCATAAGTACGAACAGTTCGCGCCAAAGCAATGATTTCTAGCGTTTTATACCGAAAATTGTCATATTTTGGGGAAAACATTCGGTATTTTCTACCAGAAACTTTGCATCCCTTGACTAAAAAGCAAAGAAAATGTTGTTGAGCTTGTTTTATAAGCGGGGCTCATCCGAATCGGATGAGAGGGAGTTTGCGCTCTTATCCCCAGGCTAAGTGAATTGCAACAGAATGAAAAGCTCGGGATTCTTTGACCGTGGTCACAAAAATAGCCGGAAACAGGAACGCAGCTGGTACAACGACTTCGGGCAGCTGTGAATTTGCTCAGGGCGCAGCGGGAAATCCGACGGGGACAAAAGAAGGAGAAACGGACACCACCGGGTGCGGCGCGAAGCATCATCTCTCTCACTCTCTCGGTCTCCCGCAACGACTAGACGCACACAAAAGGCGCGGGCCAACAAAAGCAGTCGCGAGGGCAACATCCACAACACACACAACACTGCATAATCATTCTGGTCATGGAGAGAGAGGGTGGGAAAGGACGGCACAATATTGGACCGGAGAGGTTGGAAAACATGATAGGACTGAAATAGAAGGTGGCGAAATACTACTTTACATGTTTATTAATGAAAAAAGTAGAGGCAAAAACTTTGGCAATGGAGTGGATTCGAACCCGGACCTTCAGCTCAACAGGCCAACGCGCTACCACTAAGCCAAGGTGCCGCACAGCTGTAACAGGGCGAGGCTACGCTATAGCGCGCAGGTCTGCTACCCGCACCACACAAGTCAAAACATGTTGACAAAAACAGTTACGGATCGTTGCGAAATTACCAATTTCCCCCTTTGTTTTTGTTTTGATCGTAAAAATATTCAGTGTAAATCAGCTGAAATCAATCGGGTCGCCTGGAGCCTGCACATATACAATAGGGGCAGGCGACAGTTGTATACAGCCGCCAATAACATGGGCGCTGAATGGCATAAACTGAAAGGGGGAGAAAGAAGCTATATGTTTGGGGAAACTGCCAAAAAGGAGGAGGAGAAAACACAAGGAAATGGGAAAAATTAATCGATTGCGCCGATAATGGGAGAAAAGCAGGTGTCAAAGCGATTGTAGTTATCCATTCAGATGTCAAAGGAAGAAAAACGAAAGATAAGAAAATGGGAGTTTTTTATCCAATCGGCTGGATATCAAACACCATTGACGTCAAAACAGAGAAACTATGCAAATAAGGAACTTTTGAGTGATTTATTCCGTTTTGTATCATTCATAAAATTATTTACTCACATTTAGATTGTAAAAAAGTAAACTGGAAGGGTTTTAAAACAATACAAAACAAAATTACATTGAAAGGGACCGAACCCTTGGCCGATTGCACAGCAGGTCAGGTTTGCTAACCACTATTCCACATATCGCACGCGCGCGGGTTCGAAGCGGCGCGGCGCTATTTTGCAATTTTCAGGCAAACGGGCTGCTTTCAATACAAATTGTACTACTTCTTTCCACTCGTCGTGGAATGCCTTAACAATTAGTGTAAACAAAATGATCCGTGAGACTATTTTCAATATTTTTAAAATAAAAAAGTCGTTTTCAGACTCGAGACGCACTAATTAATTGCCCTTTTGTGATCAAACACGGAAGGCTGGCGTCCGGTTCCTATTAGGACACAGTTCTTTCATCAATAACTCATTGCGAACATTCCATTTCGAGAATTTGAAACGATGTTTGGCCGCGAGAAAAAGTGTACTTTTTCTGTTCTATGGGCTACTTGAATGCTGAGTACTCAATTTCAGTGTGCCCGAAGAAAGAACACGAGGGGTGAGAACTGGCTGGCGCATAATTCAATCGGCGGTCAAAACCAGGCATCCGACCACCACTGCATATATGGATCGCAACCGTGCCGGCCTTTGAGGGGGCGTCGTAATGAAAGTAATGGCCACAGAAGAGACAGAGAGAGGGAAATGCCTGTTTGGAAGGGTGGGTGACCAGTTCGACGTACGAACCGGCACGAATCGATAGATGGTCGAGAGAGCGGGAAAGAGAGGGAATCTGTTTTCTATTCGGGCCCCCTTTGCAGACAAACACAAACAACAAACCAGGGAGCGGAATCGAGAGCAAATAACCAACGGCCAGCGAAAGAGGCGCCTAGTCTCACTTCAGTCATTCATAACAAGGCTCAATACACCCACAAAAGATCAGGGACCAGGGGAGGGATTTACAGGTGGCAAAACAGTCTGGGAACTGAATGCAAAATGAAAAGTGCCGATGGGGATCGAACTCTCGACGTGTGGGTGAGAGGCAAAAGACTTAGCCACTCAACAACTTGAGCACGCATCTTTAGGGTTACTGCTGGCGCTAAGAGTGGCCGGCGTGAAAGCTTTTCCAAAATTTAACTTTTTTCCGTTAATTGAACAGTTGTTGTGTATTCAAACAGCCAAGATGCCGAATTTCCAAAGTTTTGTCTAGAAAACCAATGTGGGATTAAATTCCGTCACTATCAGTTTCCCCGAAAAATTCGACAGGGCTAAATTTTTTCTGAAAGATGTTCTGTACCAGGTACCATGTGTAAACAACTTCTTTATCAACTTTTGAATGCAGAAAACGTACTTTGCTGGTTTTTTGCAACATTTTAGCTGCTAGTGCCTTCAGACTTGCAGTACGACTGGAATCATTAGCAAAAATGACTTTTACGCAAAATTTCCTATCGATTGATATATATACAATGTTGTTAGTGTGCGAAGCTTTCAAAAGTGTCACATGGAGCAACAGTAACTCGCCAGCCTGGCGAGAAATCACTTGTTGGTTCGGTCCCCGCCGCCGCCCTTTGCATTTGCACCATTGATCTTTCCGTTTCCCGAGCGTTCTTTGAAGAATCCTCTTAAGTTGGCCCCCCTCGTCGGAAAAGCCCATTTTCCCACATTCTTTCCATTGCGAGAAGGCCAAGAATCATTTTTCCGGTGGATTACTGTAACACTCGATAACAAATCTGTGACAGTTTAGTTTGTCGAAAAAAGTCCCTCACGTGTGGCCCCCACATCAAAAGCGAAAAAGAAAATGTCGAAAAAAGTCCCTCACGTGTGGCCCCCACATCAAAAGCGAAAAAGAAAAGTGTTCCCTTGATCAGATTGCGTCAGCCGCCTTTTCCCCGGAATGACAAAGTTCGTGAGAGAATGCTGATAGGCTATTGGAACACAATGAGGTAGCATTGTAAATGTGCCCACACGGATTATAAAACTCAATTAAGTTGTCGTATAACCTGTGCCATAAGCCATCCGCAATAACAGGTGCGGGGGGTTGTAAATGTCAATTTCCGGAGAGAGGCGAGGGAAATTGGGAGGTTTAGGCTGAATTCGGGCTGATACAAGAACAAGGAGATTTATGCTGTGTTATGCCCGTTATAGGCACCCGAGCAGAGCCTAATGGGCCTAAAGACAGGCTCAAATCGAACAAAAATTGAATTTATGTTCTTTTGAAGCCGTGCTTATATGAAATTCTGGGCTTGACTAGCGTAAACTTGGTTTAGGCACGGTTAGGCTGGTAATAGGCCCTCCTGCCGGCCTATCGGTGCCGATATTCAGATTTAAGTCGAGCCTATTCGGTATAGGTAACTGTTAGGCCTAATTAGTGCAAGATTCATTACAAGAAACCTGGCTAGGCCGAGTCCGGCTTAGCCAGGCTTGACTAGGCCTGTTAGGCTAGGCAAATTTCAGGCCTACTAGCCAGGCCTGGCCAGCCTGAACTGCATTTTTGATCCAAATCAGAGACAAATCAGTATGATAGGCCTGCATTAAGGCAAAGATTCCCGAAGCTCATTGGAAAGGCCTAAATGAGGGCTCGCTCGATATAGGCTTGGCTAAATGAAGGCCTGGGGTCTGTCAGGCCCATACTTGACTGGACGGGCCTAACATGTGTTCCAACCAATTCAGGCCTATCTAGCCAGGCCTGACCAGCCTGAAGCTGCATTTCTAAAGCTTTCCTGATTCAAGCCTATTCCTTGAAGTTGGATCTGACTTAACCTAGGCCAAGTTAGGTCCGTTCCGATGAACTTTCATGTCACCATGACCGCTCTGCGCGTGGTTTCAAGAGTCATCGAACCCGTGCCGCATTGTGACTCAACCGCAGAATGACCAATTACTCATTTTCCTTGTCTGTGAATTTATGTACTTTGTTTTTCAAAATCTCACGCATCAAAGTGCACCGGGAAGCCATTTATAGCCACAATGACGCCGCTCTATTTAAGGGTTCCTTTCTTCTCAGCTAGCAGAAAAAGCAGCACGGCAGGGCCATTATAATGCCTATCAGGCCTGGACATGGCAGTTATGCGGCCCAATTTATGGGGTTTTTGTCAATAACCTAGTCTTTGGGCGGGGAAAGATGAAAATTTTACAGGGAGGGGGCTTAGGGTACGTAAGGCACAAGTTTCGGCGCTCCCTAACTGGCAGGGTGGTTTAGTGGTTAACGCGGTGGTCTGTAACGCAAGTGCTCATGGGTTAGACTCCGATACAATTGTATTCTTTTGCTTTTTGTTTCTTAAAGCAGCAAAAAGTATTTTCAGCGAAGGAGAAGTTTTTTCCGCCGCTCGCGACAGCTCGTTTGTCCCCGCCGAGCCTATCACAGCTCCTTTGGCGTTTTTTCCTGCAGGTGCAAATTATCAGGCAGCGCTGATAAGCGAGTTCCGCTCCCCGAGAGGCACAATTTCCCCCGTTGACCAAGAAAAGGTCGCCTCTCACTCTGCGATCGACAAACACCAAGCACGAAAGTTCAAATGAGACAGCTGTTTAGCGTCTGCTGGGAGAGGGCCCGATACCCCGCCGATTTCGGCCCTCCATCAATTACGCAATGTGATGAAATTACTTTAAACTTGGGGAAAAGCGATGGGAAGTATCAAAAATCGATAATTGCTCACCTGGAAGGGGTGCTGCATTTTCCTAGGAGAGAGGTTGGAGAACACTCCGCCGGAGGTCGGCGCACTGCCGACGAAGGGTCCCGAGACGAGATTGCGCTGTGCCTGCGGGATCAACGTCCCCGTCTCACGGCGATCCATCTGAAAATGAAAATATTACATTTTCCATGTCGAAAGCTGTTTTTATCAGTGAAGAATTCCATTTTCTTTAGCCTTAGTTATACCAACAACGCCCTTTGCATATTTGTTCGGCCCCCAAAAAGTGATTTTCTTCCTTTATAGATTCAATACGAACTTGGCTCAGTTAAAAATCGCACTTTCGCCAAAATAATGGTTTGAAACCGATTTGGTACGGGTTTCGCCGAAAATATAATTCTACTCTCTCAATGATTTGCTTCTTAAAGGACTGAGAAGTCCTTCTAATTCCCTTCAGATAACAAGAGGGTAGGTCAACAATGACCTTTTGTTATGGTAATTTCGTCGGAACTTTGCGATAGCCAGAAATTTGGAAGGAAACCAAAAAGTGGGTTAGATGTGTGCCCCTGGGCTATGTTAGGGTTGGGGATTGATTTTTCCTTGGGGTTTAACATGTTTGGCTTGAGAACGGATTTAAATTAGCCTCAGAGGGTTTTCGATTAAAAATTTCGGGGTTTTGTTCAATGGCGCAGCAGGGAAGAGTACAGTCTCCCACTTTTACTCGTGAGTTCGATCCCCCATGGGAGCTTATATTTATGTTTTATGAGGTAGTCATGAAACATACATAAAAATAACAAGGAGTTACTAAATTACGTCGAATGTTGGTAAAACGCCCAGCTGGAGCAAGAAAGCGACGCCGCTTTAAATTTCTAGGCGCGGGGCACCCAAACAGGCGTGCGCATGATAGTGTAGCGGGTAGCGTTTTAGGCTCCCACACACTGGGCCAAGGTTCGCACCCCCTCTGTGACATTTCTTTTGCTTTTTATGATTTGTGCCCTAGGGAACTTTAAAAGATAGCTATATTCCAATTTTCGGTTCCGAAATTAATTCTCCGTGGGCGGCAGACTTCCCCCCTCGGCGCTCTTCTGATTTCCCAGCCGTTCATTTGATATTCAAGCCTTGCTCCCTTCTTGGCAGCCCCCTTTGGTTGAAATCGGACGCCGTGTTTAACTTTACAGCGCAGCAGCGGCCAAAAATCACCGCTTGTTTATGATGAATCACCAGGTACAAAGTGCAGGTATCCATGGAAATTACCCCTCTTCCTCTCCCCCCTCACTCGAGCTAATCAGAGAGCTCGATGAGCCTAATTGATCCCTTTGAGCCAGCGCTCGCACGCACTGTGTCCACACAATTCAGCCTGCAGCGGGAGAGAGAGGTTTTTTTCCCTCTCCGCAGAGGGTAAAGTGCGGAAATCGAGGCATAGGAGTGAGGACGGAGAGAGAGTTTTCCCGATTTTCTCCCGGAGAAAATTTTCCTCTGGGAGTTCAACTTCCCTTTGGCAAGGAAAGGGGAAACGAATCTTTTCGTGCTGCCGACGAAAAGATAAGAGAAATCGCCTTCGCATCAGAAATGTCTTTTTTGGCGATTATCTTTATTGATAGCGGCCAAATGGAGAGCTGAGACAGTCAGAAAAAGAGAGCGAACAGTCGCCAATGGGAGGAAATGGGATTATCGATTGATTCTTTAGGGTCAGATTTTAAGTTCAGCTTTTGGCAACTGAAATGAGGTAGCGTCTGCGTCTCTCACTTTCACACACTCCCTTACGTTGAGCGCGACACAGATTTACGCGCGGACTATAAAACTTTGTAATTCACGTGAAAAGAGAAGTTTTGAAAGAATTTTTATTTCATGCTTAATTTAAACCACCTTCCGGGCATTTATGAGCGGCGCCGTGTCTGCGTCTCTTAAGTTCACACACTCTTTCCGGTTTAGCGAAATCTAGGTTAAATGTGGGCGTTTAAATGATAAATTTATTTTAGTTTAAAATTTTTACTTTATTATCGAAATATTGTTTTTTTTTATTTCACATGAAACTTCAAATCTTTCTGCTAGTTATGGTTCCACAAACTTGTGGGGTTGGAGTACTGTGGAATGGATTTCCACAAACTCGGCTATTACAAAATAACATTTCTATTAAAATTTAGCTCAAAATACCTTTATTTGGCCATTTTGCAACATTTTACTAAAGGATTCGTGGGAAAAGTAGTGGAGCCGCTATGAATAGACGTGAGGACAAGGCGCGGCGATGTGCGCGGTTTTGTAGTGGTTAGCTTTGGTACTTTTCGCCCACACGACCCAGGTTCGATTCCTTTCATCGGCAAATCTTTTGCTTTTGTGTTACAGATAACTATATTTCATTTGAAAAAAATATTAATGGTTTTTACACAGTTACATTTCCTAGAAAATCGATTGTTTTGCTAAAAACAGTTCGGAACCATACTCCCATGACTGGGAATTTGTCCCCATCCCTCTAAATAGATTCCCCGGAATTCCGCCCCCTCTCCAACTCCGAAATTAACCCCGATCGTTGGCAATTGAATCTTCTTGCTCCACGCGCGGCGCGCGCCGCCCTCCGGTGGCGGCGGCTCCCCCCGTTTTCCGGGGCAGGAGACACAACACAAACAGAGAGCAAGCCAAATGGAAATGGCTGATAAGCACAACGGAGGCCGAGTTGGTTGTGCAAATAATCGACTCCCAACACTGGGTTCGGCGGTTGATCATCAGATTTTCCAACGGCAAAAGTCGATCGATTTTCTCGCGCGCGCAGAGTTTCTTTTCGCAGCGGCAGTGCTGGCGCCAGAAAGCGCTAATCTGACCATCCATCAAGGGTCGAAAGGACGCCAAGTGCAACGACAACTGACCTGCCCGAGCGATTGGAGACGAAAAGCCAGGCAGGCGATTATGTAAGTTGGAGGGGAAAAACCCCATTCCGTCAACAGATCAACTCTTTTTCCCAGTTTAAAGAGGGAAAAGGTCGAGTGGGGACCGAAAAGAGACCGAGTTTTCGTGAAAATCGATCAAAATTTGGGAAAAATTTACATAGTGGTTTTTGGGGTTGTTTTGACAACTAGCAAAACATTTTTGTCAGAGGGGGAATTGAACCAGGCAGCGGTTGATTAGAAGGCCGACGCCTTAGCCACTGAGCCACAGTTTCAAATTCGATTCGGCTCCCCGCACGCTTATGGAAAATATATATCATGCCGGAATCAAGAAAGAAAGTTGTTATGCTTTGGTGAAAATTACTGAGATTTCGCTGTTTGTTTAAGTTTCAACAAACACAACTGAAAAACTATAAATGTCAAATTATAAATGTCGAATTATAAAAAATCGTTTTTAAGAATTGAAAAAGGTCGTTTCAGTAGTCTGTTTTTTTTCCTTTACCAGTCAAAATTGATGAAACTGTCAAAAACTGGATTTTCATACGAATTCATATTTTAGGCTTATGCAATGTGGCGCAATGGAAAAGCGCGCGTCTCTCAAAAACACGACCAAGGTTCGATCCCCGCCCATGTCTATCATACAACTTTTGAAAAACTTTTGTAAAACTTAAGTCTAAGCACAAATCGAAAACAATTATAATTTTTCGCAAATGTTTCGGTCCATAAAACCCCAAAAACTCGAAAATGGCTGTTTTTTCTTTGAAACCCCTGTTTGGCTAACCGTTTTTTTTGTCGGCAAACATTATGGTTACGGATGATTCTTATCTAGTTTGTTTGTCCTTTGTCGGGGAAAAGGGTAAATAGTGCGTGTCTGAGAGAGACGCAGACGGCGTTGCGCCCACGTGGCGCCAGGGTCAAAGACAACACCACGTGTTTTAGTGGAAAAAATAGGCGTTTTCACTTGGGAAATCGATTTCCCATTGGAATTTTGAGTATGAGGGTGTTTTGAAAACACGTACAGTTCTGGGCCTGTAGGCGTTGGCCAAATAGGGCTCATCGTCGAAATACTGAGCGGATGGCGGGTTTCCATTGGCTGAGAACATCTCTCAATCGGTCATGGAAAAGGGCAGAAGGAGGCAGTTCGGACGGCGGTTCTTCGCTGTTTCATTGGCGGGTCGCCGTCTCTCCACCGTGCCCCCTATCAACCTTATCGACGCCCCGTGCTGTTATCAATCGTGGCGCGCCGCGCGCACAAGGACGCCCGTGGGGGCCAGAGAGACCCTTAAGCCAACTCCAACGGCTGCCGTGCTGCTTTCACACACATCGATTGATCGAGAGAGAAAGAGAGGGAGGGACTAAATGTAAACGACCGATACGCGCCCTGTCTGTGTAAACTGGGGGAATTTTCAACACTGCAAAAAACGACGAAGACAATCGTTGACCCCTGGCACCGGGTGGCACGGAAATTTGAAAAATTTATCGGCGGGACGTCTTATCGTAAAGCAATTGATCACATAAGCTAGAATAGAAAAGGCAAAAAAGATGGCACCGAGGGGGATCGATCCCGGCACCAAAAGATTTCCAGCCTAAACTCCTACCCCTAGGCCATGCTGCGCCTTGTAACCTTCCGCGCACGCACCGTTCAAAAGTTGCTGCGAGGCAAAGCTCAACCGTTTTCGCCCAAAAGGATTCCAAATCCATAAATTAATAACAAAATTTTATTTTAAAGTAAGCGCAGTCCGCATTTTGAAGGCCAAACAATCACAATTCCGATTAAAAGCCAACACCGGAACAAAGAACACCGCTAAACATCGAGCACTGTTTGTTCAGTAGCTTTTTTGTCTACGGTGGTTAATTTTGCGATGTTTTATCGCTTTTTATAGCATAATGTCGATAAAACTACTCAAACTGCAAAAGAGAAATGGAAACCGCAAAAAACAAACGGCAGAATTGTATAAAGCACAATAAGTCACACTACAAACTACAAATATGAGCACAATTAGTGTTTAGTTGTTTGGACTTTCCAGCTTTTCCCATTGGCCTCTCTTATCCGAGAAGAAATTTGGACTTTTGGTCTCCACAAACTACAGTAACCCGTTTGTTTATGTTTAGAATGTCAGTCTTTTGTGTAACAGGTCTCAAAAATCAAGGAATCTCTGAATCATCCGGTTTCAAAAGAAATATGGAAGGAATTTAATTGATCTTTTGATCTTGGATTGTGAAATTGATGGTTTGGTTTTTGAACTGTGGCCGCGCTGTGGCCAAAAACAGGGCTGCTGTGGCCACTGTGGCCAAAAATGTGGACAAAAGTGGTCTTCACACTTTGGTTGTGGCGTTTTCAACAGCACAGTGGCTTTTTTTGAAGCAGCTGTGGCATTTTTGGCACCGCTGTGGCTTTTCACAATGCGCTGTGGCTTTCCCGACAGCGCTGTGGCCTTTTCGGAACTGATTTTCGAAAACTGTTATTACCAAATGAATAAAAGGAAAGTTATGAATTACTTAAGAGTTTTCGAAAATATTTGATTTTTGGAAAATTTTTTTGAGCATTTCGCATTTTTGAGAATCACAGTAGCGCTGTGGCATTTTGCTGTGGCCTTAACTGTGGCCTTGGCCTCAAAAACCAACAAAAACTGTTAAAAATCAATTTTTTTGATCTTTTGACTTTGGGCATTATCGATTGAACCGGTCAGGGCAGGCATTTTTCACATTCACCTAGCGCTGTGGCTTTTCGCTGTGGCGCTGTAGCCTTTTACCAAGATAAAATAGTTCTTTGTTTTAGTATAAATACGTTCTAATGTGTGAAAACCCCAAAAATCCAACAAAAAACCCAAAAAACTTGGGAAAAATTAGGGTCCTGTGGCGCCTGTGGCCTTTTGCTAGAATATAAATGGCCACAGCTGCCACAGCTAAATAGATATGACCACAATATTTCCAAAATTCTCCATAAAACAGCGCAAAACCCCATTTCCAGGCTCTCGAGATACGGTAATTGGCTGAATCAGCCATGTGGTCTTGTTGAACCCTCGGGGCGCGGCGCGGACCTTACCCCTGCGCTTTCGGCGCCTTAAGGAATTTGAAATCTCAAGTAGTTTTCAGTAAAACCAGCCTTGTTCCCAAATGGGTAATTGTCGAAATTCGCGGCCTGCGGCGTCCACAATGGCGTGGACGCGGCGCCGAGCATGTTGTTAGCGGAATACAGTGTGTTGTTCTGTAGTCTCTCTCGAAATCTCAATCCGTCGGGTCAGCGACGGACGGCATTAGAGAGAAATATAGAGGGGGTGACTGGAGCTGGTTTCTGGGCGGAGCTCCCCCTTCTCTTTCCACGTGTTGGCTGCCGGCCAACTCGATGACGACATGCTCTGGCAGCCGTTTGGCCGCTCTCTCGCCCGCCCGCACTCTATCTCGCTGGGAGGCGCCTCGTCTCCGCCTCTGCCCCGGGAGCGCTCTCTCGCCCGTGTTCTCATCAACCCCGCCGCCACCGAGAAAGAGGCTCCTCCCAGCGGTTCTTTCGCGCCACAATGTCATTAAACGCATATTGCACCTCTTCCTCGGTTCCAATATCCATTAGAGGGGCGGCGAACGCGACTGTTTGCAAAGTCGAGGAACGCCTGAGGGCCAAAGAGCGGGGAGAGAGGGGAACCGAAGGGAGAGGGCTGATTTGGGTCGAGAAATGAAATAATTATCGTTTTTTCTTCGGCGACAGACTAACAAACGCCTACAGTACCTTTCTAGGGTAGAAAATCGTCAGCTCCGATGGGGATAGAACCCGGAACGTGCTGGGAAAATTTTCCGTTTAAAGGGTAAATTTTATCGTTCTCTGTGTTAATTATACCGCTTTCTGGAAAATTTTCCCGTTTGATGGGCAAACTTTCGTGTTTGATGTGTGAAATTTTTTTCCGTTTTTTTTTTGTTAGAGAAAATTTTCCCGCTTTCTGGGTAAATTTTAAAAATTTTCCCATTTCCTGGGTAAATTAATTTGGGTGAATTTTCATGTTTGATGGGCAAATATTTGTGTTTGGGTAAATTGTTTTTCCGTTTTCTGGGAAAAAAAAATTTTGCCGTTTTTTGGGTAAATTTCTCGCTTTTTTGGGTAAGATTCCCTTTTCGCGGTGAATTTTTCGGTTTTATGGTTAAAACATTCCCGTGGGTAAAAAAAATTGATGTGTAAAATGTTTCAGGTTTAATTTTCGCTTTTTGGCTAAATTTTCTCTTTTTTTTGGGTACGTTTTCTCGGTTCCTTGGTAAATTTGCCCGTTTTCTGGATGAATTTTACTCTTTTTTTGGGAGACATTTTCCCATTTTATGGGTAAATTTTCCCGTTTAATGAGGAAATCCGAGTAGAAGGGCCGAAACGGGCCGGGTCGGGCCGGCCTGTAAGAGCTATAATTCTTATGAAGCTAATGGAAACCTTATTTCCATAATTTCGCCCATTTTAGCGGCCCCGGGGGATTGAACCCGGTTCACAAACCCCGCGCGCGCCTTTTCCAATTGCACCATGGGTCATTCACCGCATAATCCTAAATGCGTTTTCGCAATTCTTGGCAATATTCGAAAAGAAAGAATGATTAATTTCAAGAATTCCGCAAATGATTCACAAGAAAGAAGTCAAAGTCCACGAGTCCAAAGTAGCAATCGGTAATTTGCGCTAAACTATGAATAACTTTATAATTTCGCATAAAGAATAGTGTTAAAGTTCCTGTGACGCTCGTTTAATTCACAGGTGGAGTTTTAGTAACCCAAGAATGTCTGGAATTGACTTTGTCTGATGTTAGCCTGAGGGCATGACGTTCCCGATGACCAGGGGCAAAAAAGAGCATTCCCGCGTCGTTAGTCATTTGCGCGGGGGGTGAAAAAGCATAGCGACAGATGTAACATGCAAAAAAGGGGGATCAAAGAATAGTTTTCAGAGGTCTTCGGATATATGAGTTACGCTGCCTTGCATGCGTTGCGGCGGCGTGGCGCAGGCGGTAGCGCGCCAGACTCTTACCCACACGGCCCGGGTTTGGTTCCTACAGACTTTTTTCTTTTTGCTTTTGCTGCTTAGGCAAACAAATAACGGGCCAAACCCGTAATATTACTCGTCGCCTTCATGCTAAATTGCAGAGAAAAGGTTCAAACAACCTTCTGCAAGCTGCAAAAACCTTCATTTTGCGTCATTTGAGAAGGTCAAAGTTCTTCCAAAAACATAATTTATGGTGCTTTCCCTGTCACAACATTCAATTCAGCTATGACACATTCAGTGAATGCTATTCTTTCACACAACAAACACTTTCCCGCTGGGCATTTCCGAGACAAATCCCCATAAATCGGGGAAATCACAGTTAAATGGTGGAAAATCACAACAAAAGTGGTTTATGTTTTGATTTTGTCTCCTTTTCCTACAAAATTGAGGCCTAGAATGTAGCCAAACATGCATCAGACGACTACAAACTACAAAAACTGGTGGGGCATAGACACAAAGGTCGGCCGGCCACAGGCGCCATATCTCGGGGTGAAAACAAATCGTACAGCTCCGACTGGGAAATATTTTCTAATATTCCCCCACGTGGTCGGATGAAAAGACGAGGTCAGAATGCGAAAATGGCAATTACAGAATTTGTCGTCGGGACGAAGTCATGTGAGAGCTATGAAGCAGGAAAAGTTGGCTCAAAGCCAGCGATTGGTAGGTTTAAAGGACTGATTTGAAGCAAAAATATTCAAAAGTAATACTGGGATACCGTTATCGGGTTTGCAAACCTGGGTGGTTACCACTGTGGCCCCAAAAGTGGCAACTGTGGCGCAGAAACTGTGGCTTCAGTGGCTCACCAAAGGGCTTTTGTTGGCGTTGTGGCCGAACAGTGGCCACTGTGGTCTGAAGTGCCCGTTGTTACATTAGAGCAGTGGCCGTTGTGGCACTAGAAGCTGTGGCAACTGTCGCCGCTGTGGCCTAGAAACTGTTAGCTGTGGCACATACACTGGCTTCTGTGGTCATTGTGGTATCAGAGATGCGGCTGTTGTCGCCGCTGTGGCCCAAAAAGTGGTCGATGTGGCGTCTTAAAGTGGCCACTGTGGTTCAGAAACTGTGGCTGTTATGTATCACCAAAAAGCCTGTTGTGGCCGCTGTGGCAGCTGTGGCCAGCGACGCAAAGACAATGTCAGATCTATGGCACATGAAATGGCTGCTGTGGCCTATGGTGAGTAGCTGTGGCTTCTGCTGCAAAAAAACTACAATACAACTGTGGTGCAATACCTGTGGATGCGGTGGCTCACCAAAAAACCACTGTGGTTGCTGTGAACCACAAACTGCGGTGGTGGCCGAGCAGTGGCTTCTGTGGCCTGTGTGAGCTTTTGTTGCAGTAAAGCAGTGGCATCTGTGGCACCGAAGCAGTGGCTCTGTTGTCGATGCGGCAGAGAAAATATCAGCTGTGGCGCATGAAATGAAGCATGAAAGGCTGTGGCCTTTGTTGGGACAGTAGTCGCATACCTTTGTGGCCCCGGAAAGTGGCCACTGTGGCTGCAGTGGCTCGTCAAAAGACTGATATGGCTGATGTAAAAAGCCAGTGGTGGTGTGGCCCGAAAGAGAAAAGAAACACAATGTGAGGAAACGGGAGGAAAGTGAGAGAAAAACTCAAAATAAAAACGAGGTTTCCGTAATTAATTTTCCCTTTATTCCCCAAACTCTACCAGTTTTCCCAACTCTACCTTTTTTTTATCAATTTAATTTCATAACTGATCGCCATTTTCGTCGGAATGTCGAAATCTGAGTGATCTCTGATTTGGATACAGCGCGTATGATAAGATCGGGGGTGAAACGCACGGCGGAACAAACAAAGACAAACAGAGCGGCGAGATACGGGCCAATTCATTTCGGCCGCGCCAAAAATTAAAGATTCGCGCGGCGATTTCTGAGAAAATCGAAGCGAAAACGCCATTTCAACAGAGGAATTCTGGGACGCGAACCGGTGGCTCCAGACGAGACAGGCCGGTTTTATCAAGGTCACGGGGTATCGTAAAAAAGTTGCGTCTCGGGGCTAGAAAAGTGCGCCGAAATTGGGCCACTTTGGGTCTCGCAGGGAAGTTGTGCAGCTCCGCCCAGAAAAGCATTTTCTGTTTAAAATGCTCATTTTCATCATGTGTATTAAGAAGCTTCGAATTGCACGGAAACTGTGCAAAAATTGATTTTCTTCGGGTCTCGCAGCGAAAAGCCGTAGCCCCGCCCAAAAAATCGCCCCCAGGTTGCAAGAAACCGTTTTTCTCTTGGAAATGCACGCTTTTCCTTCTTTTCACAAATTTTTTAAAAGAAAAGGGAAAATCAAAGGAAAAAGCGTCAAAAATCTTACAAAAGAGGCGAAACTGGGCTTTCTTCGGGTCCCGCAGCGAATAGCCGGAGCCCCGCCCAGAAAATCGCGCTTCGATTGCAAACAACCACTTTTCTGTTTGAATTGATCAATTCTGTTACATCTCCATTTATTTTGAAACAAAATAGTTTCTTTATCGATTAATCAGTCAGTGATCAAGAAAACAGCTCAGTTTAAAGACAAGGCAAGGTGGCAAACACTTTTTTGCCGAATCGGCGCTTTTGACTCATCAAACCAGCTGGCGCCGCCCGAGAACGCACAATAAACTGATTGTGATCTCGGAGATAGAGGAAAATAAGTTATTTTAAGGCTATTTTTAAAAAGTAGAGGAAATGACTGTCAGCGGAAATTGTAAAAAGCGGGGGAACAAACACCAGTAACAGTCGGAATTGCTATTAGAAAGGGTTAAAAACGTGTTTTAAACCATTTTTGTGGCATTTAGAAGGACATGTTTAACGATTAACAAAGCGATGTCACATGGCGCAGTGCGAAGTTCACAGCTTTCTAAACTAAAGGTCTCGGGTTCGATTCCCCTGGAGTGAAAACTTTTTGCTTTTTGGCTTTAGAATTGATCATTTTGTTAATTTATGCTTACAGAAGTCATATTCAACGCAAACCAACAAAATATGCTTTGAATCTGCTTTTCAGATATAATGGTGGTCAATTAGAGAGATTTTCCTGAGAAATGTCGTTTTTCTGGGAAAACAGATAACTGTGTATAATTTTCTGGCATGATTAAGAAATTTCTATTTAAGATGAGTTTTTTTACCAACTAATTAAAACTTTTTCGCGCCTTGAATTTTGGACAAAAGTTTTCAAAAGTCATTATTTGGACTCAATGTGACACTTTCGAGCGAATGAAAATTTTACTTCGGGTCCCGCAGTGAAATCACGTAGCCCCGCCCATAAAATCGCGCCCCGACTTGCAAACAAAGTTTTTTTCTGTTTTAAATGCACAAATTTCCTTTTTCCGTTTTTTTATCGTTTCATTAACATTATTGGTCTAAGAGTACCGTAGGTGATCATGGGTACTGTAATGGGAGACTAAACTTTTAAGCTCTTATATTACATTCAATAGAATTTTTTATGCTGAAAGATATTTTATTTGAAAAAAATTGATTGTTCGATAAGTTCGATTGGCTTAGCTTTATGCATCATAATGAAAATCGACTTCGAATAGAAATACAAGGGGGAAATTTTAATTGTTAGATCGAAAGTTTTCTCAACTGTTTTAAAGCTAATATCAATCAAAAATAGTTTAAATAGTTCAAAAGATGTCAATATTAGGGGATAGTGCGGCGCATTAAGAAATATATGGCGGCGCCTGGATCAAATGGCGCAGTGGCAAATCTCTCTCTTCATACGCAAAATTTCGAAGGTTCGAATCCCCTGAGCGAAATATTTGCTTTTCACACCCCAAAGTGGAAAAATCACTATCCTATCGACAAAAAAAAACAAAGAAAAATAGAACGAACCTGTCTTTCTCTTTGTTGTGGCTGCGAGTGGACGAGGCTGTTCCCACTCATTTTTATTTCCTGATCGAAAACCTGACGCGCGTCGAATGGGATTGACATGGCCGCGGATTCTGAAGACATTTCCTTGTTTTTATATTTTTCCGCCGACTGATAGCCCACCCGATATCGCCCTGCTACGGCCTTTTGTGTTCATTGAACGAGAAGTTGACGTGGAGAACTGAAATTTGCTTTTTGTGAAATTTAAATTAATTTTTTAAATTTTAATTAATAAAAATTGATTTTAAAAGCAAAAACCCGTATTAAAATCGCAAAAACTTACTATCGATCCCGCAGGAATTTTTCTCTTTTCATTCATTGAATCCAATCGAAGTCCCGGGCGAGCCACCCTATTTATAGAATTCTGCGACGGTTCCATCAAAAATTATCTGAAATTTTTTTTGTCTCCTGATTTTTAATTCCATATTTGGGAAAAATCGATACAAGGGATTACAAACATTTCCGATTCTTGCCCTAGTGGGAAAGATAATCAAAAATAATTAATAAAAATATTTTTACAAGTTTTAAAGAGTAGATATAGATAAATAATACAAACAGGAAGGATTGATAATGTGTGCGCTTTAAAAAGGAAGCGAGCGTGAACGCCGAAAGCGCCCGCGACGTGGGTGGGCCCCGATTTTGTGAGTCACCGTGTTGGCGCAACACGGGAGTCATTGGCACCCGAGAGACCGACCCCGGCGATAAACATCTGTCCGGGGGGTATTTTCCCTTTCGCTTCTAGCGTGTAAATCATCGATTTTCTAGCTCGAAAAAGCGATATTTCAATAAAAAAACTAAGAAATGGCGAGCTGAAAGCCACAAAAGAAACCATAAAATGGTTTGAAAGGGCAAAATTCCATATTTTGTCCTTAAAGTGCCATTTACGTCTAGACAGGATAAATAAATTGTTCAATTACCCTTCCGCCCTTTGTCCTGTTTATTTGCTTCTGACGTATCGACTTTTTCGATCTACGATCGGTGAACTACGGGCAAAATCAGAGATTATATTTGTCACTATGGGGGGAACACACATTTTTCAATAACAGGATCTTTAAAATTAGGGTTTAGGATTTGGTTTGAGACTGGGAGAAAGGGAAACGCACTTTTGGTTTCTAAGACAATTTCTAAGGTAGCCTTAACGAATCGGAAGGTACCTAAGGGCGCTTCGTTGAAAAACCTTCATCGAAAAGATTCAACCTCAGGCCGCTTCAGTCGAGCTCAGCCAACCTATATCCGCTTCAAGGTAAAATCAGGTAGCCTAAGGCCGTTTTTATCAAGATCAGGAACTAAGGTCGCCTTCGAAGAAATCATGTAAACGAAGCCGCCTTCATTTGTAATCACACTAGCTAAGGCCGGTTACGGTAACTTTTAAAACATTTTGGAGTTTTCGGATAATCATGAACAACATATCATCAAAAACTAAGATATCGTACTAATCTTGGATTATCTGTGACCTCAGACCGCTCTCACACCAAGCGGCCGAAGGGTAGCAATATCATCGCTTTGGGAACGATTACATAAGGAAGACTCACATTGCGATATGAGAACAAACAAGAAGAAGAGGACCGTCAACGAGAGAAGGAAGAAAATAAAGTGACGTCAAGCTATTCCTCGAAATGCTAATGAAGGACGAGAAAATTCATTCAAATGTAAAAAAAAAGGGCAATGGCGGAAATAGAATATCGCCAAAGGCGGAATTGCCATATTAATGTTTGCATCCAATTCAACTCACACACACTCACACTCACATTCACACACACACACTCACACACTCTATGGAAGTAAAATACGTATTAGAAAACATTAATCTTTATTCGGAACGTAACGTTTTTATAGCCAGATATATGGATGATATTCTGTTTATTGGCAACAATTTAAACTCTATTTTAAGTAAAAATGCATCTCTGTATCATACCTCTTTGAATCTCAGTAAAACAAATTCTAATGACCATGAATGTGACTTTTTGGATTTATCCATAAGTTTGGCAAATGGTAAATTAGAAACAAAACTATATAATAAAACGGATGATTATAACTTTACAATAATTCGTTATCCACATAATAATTCCAACGTACATTCAAGTCTAATTTTAAATACTATAACTGGGGAAACAGTTCGAATTTTCCGAAGTTGTACTTTGATCTCCGACTTTGAAAGCAGGCTTAAAATGTTGTACAAAAATGTAATTGCAAACGAATTTTTAGAAAATAAAATCGCAACGCACTTATTTAAAACTGTTTGCAGATTTAAGGAACTTAGAGCCAAATATGGTTTTAAAACTTTAGATTCAATTAGAAGTCTAATTAAAAGAATACAATATTAGTTCATTCCTAGATAGTTAGGTCTTATCCCTTATCTATGAGTTGTTTGCAAATGCATAACAAAGGTAAATCGATAGGCTGTCATGCATTGTAGTTCAATTGGAAAGTCGCTTTATCCGCCCTTTGACCCAGTTTCGACCACTTTTACCGAAAAAAGCGATCACAACATGGCTTTTTCCCGTGAAAATGCTATAAAAGGCCGGAAGTCCGTTGATAAATCAGTCCCCTTCTCCACTCCCTACCGTTGCCTCTGCCTCTACATGGACTACTTCCTTCTGCCTCTATCTCTATTCTACCGCGACTGCTCTCTTTCTCTTCTGTATTAGGTATCAATTGTTTTATGTGTTTCTTGTTCTCCTACCTAGAGTGAGGCTTCTCTGATGAAGCATTTACTTTATCTATTCACTTTCTTATTCACTTCTGCCCCGCTCACTCTCATTCACTGGTGATTTCTCTGTCAGATGCTAAGGGGCGAAACAGAGGAATTACTTGCTGTTTATCTTTCTTTGTCTTCTTAAATTTGTCTAAACAGGTTTTAATATTCTACTTCTACTTCTACTTCTTTCTTATCACACACTCACACACTCACACACTCACACACTCGCACACTCGCACACTCACACACTCACACACTCACACACTCACACACTCACACACTCACACACTCACACACTCACACACTCGCACACTCACACACTCACACACTCACACACTCACACACTCACACACTCACACACTCACACACTCACACACTCACACACTCACACACTCACACACTCACACACTCACACACTCACACACTCACACACTCACACACTCACACACTCACACACTCACACACTCACACACTCACACACTCACACACTCACACACTCACACACTCACACACTCACACACTCACACACTCACACACTCACACACTCACACACTCACACACTCACACACTCACACACTCACACACTCACACACTCACACACTCACACACTCACACACACACACTCACACATTCACACATTCACACACTCACACATTCACACATTCACACATTCACACATTCACACACTCACACATTCACACACTCACACAAACACACACACGCACACACACACAAAAACACACATACACACACGTCTTTCTTCTCTGTGCTGGCTACAAACCTCTCAGGAACTACATCCACAAGAAGGGGCATCAATCAAAAGGTCCATCTACACTGAACTTGAGACATACTTCAAATGAACCTTTATTAGAAAATGATCGTCCTCACTACATTCTACAAGTTCATTTGTGTCGTTGCTGAAGATGTTTATTGTCTCCTGAATCAAAAGGTCGTTCACGTATGAACTCCTTTCAGAACATTAGTTTAAATAGGCAGTTGGCATGAAACCTCTTTGGTTCTGTAACAATTTTACGATGAATTTTCTATATTTATTTTTGAAACCATTTAGCATAATATAAACTTCTTTATTGAAAGAAAATTTAACCCGGCAAAACTTGGAAATTTTGATAACCCCGCTTTGATCTTGATATGAAACAGGAAAACAGTGTTAACTTGCCAGTTCTTAGATAATTTACGGCTGGGGAGGACAAAAAACATTCCTTTATCAAAAGAAAGAAATTCATAAAGAGTGCGAAAGGGCATAAGAAATTGGAAAAACACAAAGAAACTACCACAACCAGACAATTCCGAAAACGCAAACGTATCTAACATTTCATCAACGACTTGTCTCAAAAGTCTTTTATTCTAAGCGCCCTCCTCCTCTACTTTCTCTCCCTCCCTCTCTCTCTTTCTCTCTTTCTCTCTCTCCCTCTCTCTCTCTCTCTCTCTCTCTCTCTCTCTCTCTCTCTCTCTCTCTTGCTCTCTCGTTTTCGTTTTGTTTTTTTTTTAACTATGAGATGATTTTTCGGTCCGTCCCAATCGAAAAAATGTGTGAAAACGGCCCATTTTGGTCGTTTTCGACTCACATCGAAGGTGGAGTTTTTGAGAAATGCAAAATTTTCTCGAATATACAGTTCGGTTTAACTCAACAGCAGTAAAACTATTGTCGTTTTGCATTTCCCTCATGTTACTAGACGTAGTCAAACTCTTTTGATTTTTGAAGGGAGCATCAGGGGCCTTTTACATTTTTATTAAACTGAACTATATAGTTTTACTAATGTCAAAAACAAAAATCAGTTTTATTATTGTTTCCCTAACGAAGAGGAAATTAAATAAATCCACCAAAATTTTTTTATCCCAACGGCTTCCGGCGAACGTTTTTTGACAGCGCCAAAATACAATTGTCCGCTGTTTAACAGACCTGCCCCCCCCCCCCCCGACATTCTCTGTCTTTTTTCATTTTATATTATTAATTTAGTTCTTATTACAAAATTTGGAACATACAATTTATCTATAGTTTAAAATTTAAAATTAAAAAGATTTTTAAGTAATTTAAACGTTGTGTGAAGAGATGAAAGCCGCGGTTGCATGGTGCTCTCGTCGTCTGCGTCTCGCAGCGAGAGACTTGCGAACTGCGCCCAAACCAGTGCAATGCCTCTCGGATGGGTATGCGCGCCGCCCGTTGCTTTTCAAAAAAAGCATCTTTAAAGATGCTTAAAACAGTTTTGAAATATTTTTATGGCCAGGACAACATTTCCACACAGCATTTTTTGTACATTTCCACATTTAGAATATTTTTCCGGTTAGCAACAACTATTCATTTCTTCTCAACATGGCGGATGTATTGTATCCGAGTGTTTTCTAGCAGCTGGGCAACAAGGGAAATAAGAAAGCTACAAAGTACTTTCGTCTCTCGGTCTCCTTTTTGCCTCTCTTTATAATATCCTCTGTCTATTTGTCTCGACGTCTTCACCCCTTAGTCTCTTCGTCTTCTTGTTTTTGTGGTACCTCGTCTCCTTATTGTTTCTCTTTTTTTGTTTTTTTTTGGTCTAAGTTGTATCTAGGTCTGATGTTCTCTTCGTATCTTAAAGGGGCAGTAAGGAGGGTTTTTCGTTTCATTTTCTATCGGATACGGTCTGAAATTATGCGAATAAACTATGCTAAATTGTCTCGCACCCTCCTCATTCTCACAGCTATCTCAATAAATTAGAATGAAATTCGGCTCATTAGTATGTCCTGTAAATGCCGAACACGTAGGGCGTACTGCCCGTCTACAAATCTGTAGACGGAGACCCGTTTTTGACGACTTTGAAGCGTATTTTCTCGAAAACGATAAATTTTCGACCCAAAGTCATATATATTTTCATGATCAGCAAATTTTTCTCTCCTAATTGAGCCAATGTTGTAAAACCCGCCTGACTGTCCCTTTAATCTTTCCTCCCACAATACCTCATTTCAGAAAATGAGTGCTGTACCGCTGTCCTACATCAATCTCGCCGTTTTCTACTCAATTTGCATTTTAATCGGCTGTCCCGGAAACATAATACTAATTCTGACTACAATTTGGTCCAAGTTTGAAATTTCACTTATATTTTCAAAAACTATTTTTAAGACAACTCCGAAACTCCTGTAATTTCTTAATTGCCATGTTGTCATTAGCATGTTGCTTACATTTGCTAGGTCACATTCCATACATTATTTACGTAATAACCGGAGGTACAATTTAATAATAAAAAAAACATTTAAACAATAGGAAACGTTTCAGAGCTAACTCCCCAGTGGAAATGCACATTGGTAGACATTATCCCTTTGGGAGGAATATATATCCAAGGACCATTAGTTTTGTGCATAGCTATTGATCGATTGATTGCAGTTATGTGGTCTAAAAAGTTGGTTTTATTATGTTTTAATAGAAAACATGTTAAAAATACATTTTTAGGTATTCTACGTGGCAGAAAAATAAAAGAACCTGGTACTTAGCTCCGTCAATTCTTTTATCGGGTGGTTTTGTGATAATAGCGTTGGCTATAACTGTTTTAGCGGGGTCTGAGAAGTGGGTTAACGAGAGAGGGAGAGAGTGAGAGAAAGAGACAGAGAGACAGAGAGACAGAGAGAATGAGAGACAGAGAGACAGAGAGACAGAGAGAGAGAGAGAGACAGAGAGACAGAGAGACAGAGAGACAGAAAGACAGAGAGACAGAGAGACAGAGAGACAGAGAGACAGAGAAACAGAGAGACAGAGAGACAGAGAACCAGAGAGACAGAGAGACAGAGAGTTAGAGGGACAGAGAGACAGAGAGTTAGAGGGACAGAGAGACAGAAAGTCAGAGAGACAGAGAGACAGAGAGACAGAGAAACAGAGAGACAGAGAGACAGAGAGTTAGAGGGACAGAGAGACAAAGACAGAGAGACAGAGAAACGAGACAGAGAGACAGAGAGACAGAGAGACAGAGAGACAAAGACAGAGAGACAAAGACAGAGAGACAGAGAAACAGAGAGACAGAGAGTTAGAGGGACAGAGAGACAGAGAGACAGAAAGTCGGAGATAGAGAATGAGAGACAGAGAGAGATAGAGAGACAGAGAGACAGAGAAAAGTATAGTTTTATTTTCAGCCCTGTAGTTTGTAGTGTAACCGGAGCACTTGGTAAAGGAGCTCATCTACAAGGCCTCTCCTTAACCGTATGTTTCCCAACCTCCTGTGTCATCTACGGATTTGTAATTTACATAGTAAGAAGGCATGGAGCAGGTAAAAACCAGATTTCACAAAATTATTTTAAATTTTCAGGCGAACAATTCAAATCCACCTTTAAATCGATTACCATAATAACTTTATTCCTAGTTCTGTCATGGCTCCAAACGAGCATTTTTCTCCAACTCAAGTCCTTTTTCGAGGTGGAAACTCAATCTTTTATGTTTTACTCGGGGTTCTTGACGAATATTTCGATAACATTGGAGTTTTTCATCTATTACAAGAATAGGTGAGTAAAGTTGCCCAAAAAGGGGATTGAAAATTGAGGTTTCAGTCGACTTTATCGAGAAGAAATACGAAAGTTTCTGAGACTACAGCCTGAGGGACGAGTTCTTCATCTGAAATCGACTATTTCTGTTAAATGAGTTATTCTTAAACGTCTGTGTGACTGTAATAAAACAATAGAAGCATTATAGTGCGTTTTCCCAAAGAGACGGAGACAGAGACAGAGACAGAGACAGAGACGGAGACAGAGACAGAGACAGAGACAGAGACAGAGACAGACAGAGACAGAGACAGAGACAGAGACAGAGACAGAGACAGAGACAGAGACAGAGACAGAGACAGAGACGATATTCTGAGGGCCGTGAGTTAGTAAGCAAATGAAGGGTCACGTAACGGAACGCCAGTTACCGCAAAACAGTTCTCTCCAAAGTGAGTCATTTCTCCGCCAAGCCTCCTCGCCTGCGGCTGTCCTCATCGAGATGATTCTCCTTTTTCTCTCCAACTGTCTCCTTCTCTCCATCATCGTCACGGGTTGTGGCAAAAAGAAGAAACCCACTCCCGGTGTTGCTGCTCCTAAACCAGCGGTTTCGGCTCCTGCCAGTCAGTTGGAGATGCAGGTGGCTCCCACTCAGGAGGAGAAGTCGAACAAGAAGGATGTTAGGTGAGTGAGTGAGTGGGGAGTGAGTGAGTGAGTGAGTGAGTGAGTGAATGAGTGAGTGAGAGATTTCTCTTTCCAGTCAGTCCGAAGTCGAGAGCAAGCAGCCCGGTAAGGAGACGGAAAAGGAGTCAAAGAAGGAAGATAGCAAGACAGAGAAGCCAGAGTCAAAGAAAGAGACGGAGAAAGAGAAGAGTAAGAAAGAGACGAGTAAGAAAGAGGAGAAAAAGAAAGAGGCCTCCAAGAAGGAGAAGGAAGAAAAGTCGAAGAAGGAGTCCGAAAAGGAGGCCGAGCCGTCGCAAGTTGAGAAGAAGAAGGAATCTTCTAAGAAAGCCTCCAAGGTTGAAAAGTCCAAAAAAGAGGTGTCGAAGAAAGAGGAGCCTAAGAAGAAGGAGGAAGCTAAGAAGGAAGAGGAGCCTAAGAAAGAGGAACCTAAGAAGGAGGAGGCCAAGCCTGTGGCCCCTGCGGTCAAAGACAACGACCAGACTTGTCTCCCCATCCCTGTGGCGGCTCCTGCGGCCAAGCCGGAACCCTCCGGCGACACTGGGGCCAAGCCCTCACCCACTTCTGCGCCTACGGCCGCTCCCAAGCAGCCCTCGGCGGTGACTGCCGCGGCCCCTGCTGCGCCGAAGCCTGTGTCTACTATGACCGCCGCTCCCGTGGTGGCTCCCCCGGTGGCCAAGCCTGCTTCTGTGGTGACGGGAAAAGGTAGGGGTTTTTGAAAAAGGGAGGTGATCTGGGTTCAGCTCTGACGTTCGCCCCCATGCAGCTTGTCTGGACGGATAAGGGAGGACAGCAGATTGTCAAGGTTACCAACACGACCGGTCAGCTCCAGGCGCTCAAAGTGAAGTGCTCCGACAATAAGCTCTATGTGTGAGTTTTTCTGTCTCATTGTCTCTCTCTCTCTGTTTGTCTCTTTCTCTGCCTCTATGGTTTGTTTCCGAAAAACGGAACATGATTTGGTCATTTCTTAAAGGACTGCGGTCATTGCATCCTACCGCGAACAGCGCCGCTATTATTTGAGCGTCTGCGCACTCCTATTTTTCAATGCTATTTCGATTGTTTAATTTATGTTTATTTCAATTTTTCAAGTCATTGGTGGTTAAATACGATTGAAAATCAAGGTCTGTGGAAAGCCGGCGTCCTTTGATTGGAAACAGACTATATTTCTGTCTCTGTTTCTGTCTCTATCGCCTCTGTATCTGTAACTGTCTGTCTGTCTCTGTCTCTATATCCGGTTCTGTCTCTATCGTCTCTGTCTATCTGTCTCTGTCTATTTGTCTCTGCTTCTCTGTCTCTGTCTATCTGTCTGCTTCTCTGTCTCTTTGTCTCTATGTCTCTGCAACTGTCTCTGTCTCTATCTCCATCTATATCTCTTTATCTCTCTGTCTCTGCTTCTGCTTCTGTTTCTGTCTCTATCTCTTTCTCTGCCTGTCTCTATCTCGGTATCTCTGTCTGGTTCTGTCTCTGTCCCTCTAAAACCCCTCTTTCTAGCATCAACCCCGTCTTCTCCCTCCTCCAACCCGGCAAGGTCCAAGACGTCGTCGTCACTCGCACCGCCGGGCCTGTGAAGCTCGACAAGGCCGTTTTCTGTTCCGCCGTCTGCACAGAGGCCGACTCCAAGGACCTGGCGGCCTTCTTCAAGAAGCCCGCCCTCGCTGTGGTCAATGTTGATGTGCCGATGATGCCGGGTCCTGCCACTCCCGGCGCCGCGGCTCCTCCTGCCGCCGCCGCGGCCAAGCCCCCTCCTCCTGCGCCCGGACTCCCTCCCGGCAGGGCCCCGATCAAGCCTGAGGACTGTGTCTTTGTGTAGTAAAATGGATAGCAAGACACGATCTTGTAAAATACAAACGATCAATGTAGTTTGTTCCGCAAGTTGTGTTTGTCTTGTTTATAGTAGTGTCAATTCACTGCGGCGATAACTTATGTGAGCAATGCTTGAAAACCTTACGTTTAACTTTGGAATTGGGCATATGAATCAGAGATTTAAGACAGTATCGTTTCGGGTGAATTTGAGAGTACGTGCGGCGTGGCGCCGTGTTGATAAGCCCGCTGCGACCGCCTTGCATCGCTGGGGATATAGCTCAGTGGTAGAGCGCTCCCTTAGCATGGGAGAGGTCTGGGGTTCAATTCCCTATATCTCCAAAAGTTTTTTGCCTTCTTTGTTTTGCATGAAAACAAAACTCGTTTCGTAATTTTTGATTGTTAAAAAAAAGTTTTTTTCAACCATATTTTAGCAGTTGAATTTGTGTTTTATTGTTGCACGAACTTTGGACAAACTCCAATTTTCCTAAGTTACTTTAATTTGAGAAATGTCTGGGTGAAGTTGGAATTTCCAGGCAACGGAAAAAAACAATGAATGTTCTTTTTTTCTGGGAAAGTCAGCACTGGGAACATTCGAAAGTTTTAACAATGAAAATTTGGAGAGAGAAAAAAACTTCTTGGCAGTAATTTAACAATGTTTCTTAATTCTAACATTAACCTTTTCTGTGCGCGCAAGACATGTTTTAGCGAGGCGAAGTTAGGACTGTGTCCCTTTAGGCGACGTTCGTAGCGAGACAACTTGAAATTACTGTCCTTGGATTGGTCGGAAACCTTCCTAGAGTCCTTTTTTTTTAATTTTCCAAAACTGTGACGTGAAAAAATCAGCAAATTTGAGTAATTTGTTTTTTATAAGTGGCGCACTGTAAGAATCGAGCAGACATGAAAAAAATCGATGAAATAATGAAACTTTTGGGGTTTCTTCATTTTTTTTTTTCAAATTACGGTAGGTTGACGTTCAATTTCATGAAAAATCAAAGTATAAAAGGGAAATCATTCCAGAAACAAATCGAATTGAAAATCTACGATTTTCCGTAAAAAAAAGAGGACCAAAAAAGCAACATTTTTAAGTTTTTTCAAGCTTGAAGAATTTTTGCAACTGGCTAACTATAATAATTCAGTTATTCACACCGTTTCACACAACTTTGATTTTTACACCTAGGAAATCAGTTCATACAAAAGTTCTCAAAAATGTGATTGTACAAGTGGGACTTATAGCAGATTTTACTTGAACGTCAGCAGACAGCAGGAACGAGGAACGGGCCGTCCCCACTATTTTTAAAAAACCGTTTTTTTATGTAACGTTTTTCAAAGTCACTATTTTTAAGTTCTTTCTGTTGTAAAACAGTTCTAATTGTGCAAAACATACTACGTTAATAAGGATTCGAACTACCCGAAATAATTTTGTATGTTTTTCATGGCCGAGTGGCTAAGAGGTTGGACTGGTAATCCGAAGTTGCCACAGTTCGATCCCCCGCCGACAAAATTTTTTTGCCACAAGAACTATTTACAGCGTGAAAAGTAAAAGACTCTGTATAGATATTTATGGGGATCCTCTCTCTCTTTCCTTCCATCTCATCTCTCCTCCTCAAAACCTCAACCATGAGCCATCTTCATTGCGCAAAATGCGTACACAGCGCTTGAACAAAAAAAAAGTGCGGTATTGAAAAGTAAGAACTTCTGTCTCTCTAAACGTAGACATATTGGGGAAGGGGTTAGTTATTATATAATCTCAAGGGGGACTCTGCTGTTTTTGCTGTGGGGGACTACAAACACAAAACGAGGGATATGACAAGAGAGAGCGTTTGGGCCGCGCGTGTGGAGATTCGTGGGTATTATGAGGCGAGTGAGCAGTTCTGTATACCGGTAGGGGTCGTGCGCTACGAGGACGCGAAATTGGGATTCGTGTAGGAAAAGTTGAGGAAGGCTTCGGGGTCGATCGAAGCCAGGAGGTTCTTGTCGTGCACCGGCGTCAACTGCGCCTTTTCGTTTGTGAAATCCTCGTCGAAGTTGGAGGCGTCGTTGGCGGATTTCTGGAAAAAGAGGGGGTTAGACAGAGAGAGAGAGAGAGAGATTAATCAACAAAAAATAAAGTCAATATTGGCTTCATTTTGGACCCTATTGACACCCGGTTGGCACGAAATACGGTAGAAATACGGTTATTCACAAAATGCTGTTTGTACTGGATTTAGCACAAAGTAGCCCATGCCTATGAAAATTGTCTATGGTATGGGTGGTCAAAATTTTTTTCTAGACATGGGCTATAAAATTTTGTTCTAAATCCAGTACAAACACACATTAAAAAAAACCCCCCAAGCGTCGTGGGTAGTCTACCGTATTTTGTGCCAGCCGGGTGTCAACAGGGTCCAAAACTAAGCCAAAATTGACTTTTTAAATTTTTGATTGGCTGATTCGACTTATTTTTACAAAAAAACTGATATTCAACTTTAAAAACGTTTCACGCACTGTTTTTTTTGTACACAAAGGTGCCCAACGGGTAAAAAACTTTGTTTTTCAACTTTTAAAATAGCGTTTTTAGAAAAAAATAAAAATATAACCACACAAAAACTAAGGAAAACAGGTATAGAATATAAAAACAGGAATCAGCCGTTTTCTCAGCTGAATCATGCTCCATTGAGAAACTGCGCTCCGCTGTGAAAATTGCCGGGATTTCAAAAAAAAAAAACCGAAAAAAAATCAATGTAAAAATTTTAAAAAGCTGTTTTTTTTTTAATATTGCAAACTTTTTTTTTTCGGATTTTGACATATTAAATCTTAATATTTTCACAAAAACTTATAGAAAATCCACTTTTATATCAATTGCGGGGGTTTCAACGAAAGAAAACAAAATTTCCTACAAAAAAAAACGTTTTTGGGCCGAAATCCAGCCTGTATAAGCTCGAAATTGATTTGTTTTCTATAATTCTATCCGCAAATGGCCTATTCCTTCTGAAAAATACAAAAAAAACCAAGACATGCACGTAAGGCATAGACATAGAGAGAGAGAGAGAGAGAGAGAGAGAGAGAGAGAGAGAGAGAGAGAGAGAAACTCACAATGTTCGGTTTGAAGGGCGGTGGGACTTGGCGAGCCTCGAAGCGTTTCCAGTCGACGCCGCGGAAGAAGGCGTGCTGGCGGATGGGACCGTCGGGACACTCGGGCATTCCCAGTCGGGTGTTCGGGTTACGGTCGAATAACTGAAAAAAAATCGATTATTGATTTTATGATTGCATCTTTGCAGACAGTCAAAGACGCAGACACAAATATCTCCCCCACCTCTCTCTCTCTCTCTCTCTCTCTCTCTCTCTCTCTCTCTCTTTCTCTCTCTCTCTCTCTCGCTCTCTCTCTCTCGCTCTCTCTCTCTCTCTCTGAACCCACCGCACTGAGGCACTTGGCTGCCTCTTTCGAGATGGTCTTCGGGAAGTAGGGCCTCTCGTTGAGGATCGAATCGAACAATTCGTCCTCTCCCTCCCCGTGGAACGGCGACTGTCCCACCATCATCTCGTACATCAGAACACCGAAGGACCAAAAGTCGACAGCCTCGTTGTAGAGCTGTCCCTTGATAATCTGAAAGGCGAAATGCTTGTAATGGCGTTGGAACACCCCTATGGGTAGGTTTTCGGGCCAATGCACGGGTAAATATGACCGAAAAATCTAACTGTTTTATGTTTACCTTGTTGAAATTCAGGCTAAAAATGTGCAAAAAAAAACTACAAAAATGAAATATTTCACTCTTTCAAAAACTCCTTTTGGGTAAGATTGATCAACGGGTAAAAGCAATAATTGGCCCGTTTTGCAAGGCAATTTCGAGATTTTGGGTAAATTAAAGTCCTAAAAAGAAATTTTTTTGGGAGTTAGGGCAGGTGGTCCTTTTGGATAACCTTTTGTGCAAATCTATGAAAACTAATGCACATGATTGGGTAAAAGTGTAAAAATGGGTAAAGTAACCAGCAAGAACCCCATTTTTGTGTATTTCTTTGGCGGAATGAGTGAAAAACAAACCTCGGGGCTGATATAGTCCGGCGTGCCGCAGAAAGTGCTGGCCATGCCGTTTTCTCGATTCATTTCCGTCTTCGCCATACCGAAATCGGCCAATTTGACGTGACCTTCGCTATCCAGGAGGATGTTGTCCAGTTTGAGGTCTCTGTAATGACGATGTTAGAGAGAGAGAGAGGGAGAGGGAGAGAGAGAGAGAGAGAGAGAGAGAGAGAGAGAGAGAGAGAGAGAGAGAGAAGTCCCAACCTGTAGATAATGTTATTCGCGTGGAGGAACTGCAACGCGACGATTATTTCGCAGGCGTAGAAGCGCGTCCTCGTCTCGTCGAATTTCTTGACCTGCTGTATGTGGTGCATCAAGTCTCCTCCATTGAGGTACTCCATCACAAAGAAGAGGTACTCCTAAACAACAAAATCGTTAAAATATAATATAAGTACGACGAAATTCATTTATTTTAAACTTGAATCGATCGATTTTTTTGAGTACCGATCGATTTTTGGACCGCTGGTAACCCCTATTGACATCAAAAAGGTTGTATAGTCTGTTTCCAACCGAAGGGTCCCATAAAAACAGATAAGTTTGGGACACCGTAGGAAACAAACGAAAGAAAGTGCCAACCGCCGATCCCGACACCTTGCGGACGTGAAGCGGCTGTCAATAGGAACCCTGGCTAAATGCCAAGACTGGCAATTAGCTGCCGCGGCGGGACCAGGTCACCCAGTCCTTTAAATTTGCAATGCCCCGTTTTTTGGGGGCCCAACCCTCCAAAACAGCTACGTACCGGCGTCTGGAAGGAGCAGAAGAGCTGGCAGAGGAAGGGACACTGCGAGGCCAGGATCAGCACCCTCCGCTCTATGTATGTACACTCCGTGTCGTCGTCTTCGAGTATCACATCCTTCTTCAGACACTTCATGGCGTAGTAGTCGGCCTTGCCCTTGAGTTCGACCAACATGACCTGAAAAAAAGGTTGTTAGACCAGATTTTTGGAAATGTCGAGCTAAATAGACGACATTCAAAATTAGATTTGGCTCAAACTTTGTAAATAAAAAATAATTTAAATGACCCCTAGACAACATTTTGAGTATTTTAGCCAATTACCCATTTTTGGTCCCGGGTTACGGTAGGGTGCCACGGGTTACTGTAACTCGGCCAAAAATTGGCCGATTTTCACAAAATCAGTCTTGTTTTATTCAGTTTTATCTGCTGACTTCATTTCAGAATAGAATACGCGTGTCACTGGCTATTCGCAATCAGTGCTTGTAAAAAGCGAGTTTTTCTTAATATTGGTCAATTTGTGAGCACTTGATTAAGCTAAGCCACTCTTTTCATAACATTGTGCACATTTTTGCTACAAAATGCAATTGCCAATATAGACCATTTTGAAGCTTTTAGATCAAAATCGATTTTTTGACTGTGTACGGTAGGGTACTGTAATTTTTCAAAATTGGTCAAAATGACTGAAACTAATGTTTATTTCATAGCTTATGCAGTGAATAGATCAAATCACTTGAATGAGTACTTGAATGACAAAAAATATTGTGCACATGCGTCCTACACCTATCAACAAAAAAGTAAAATTTTGCGTTTTGATATGCAATTTTTCGACGTTTGAAATAAAAGTTGCGCACAATTTGAAAAACTTCTGAAAACTCCGTCTAACTAACCGTCTAAAAAACTGAAAAGTCTGAAAACTCCGTGACCATTATAACAAAAATCGACTTTGAAGAAGAATTTTTCTATCGTTTTTATCAGGAAAAAATTGCCTTTTGGTAGGTCAAAAATGTTTTCTGCTCTGAAATTGAACAAAATTAACAACACGGTGAAAACTATTTTCATCGTTTAGGTCTAAAAAATTTGACCAAAAGTCTACGTTTTTCGCAAAATTTTCAAAATATTCGAAAAATATTCGTAGATGCTTATGCTGTTATGTGCAACTTTTATGTCAAAGCTCGAAAAATGCCAAAACCGCAATTTGCAAAATATCTCTTTTTCGAGGTTGTCGGACTCCTGCGTCTAACTGTCTAAATCTCTCTCTCTCTCTCACCTTTCCAAAAGATCCCTTTCCGAGCACTTTATGCAGCGTAAAGTGAGTCAGTCCAAACTTCTTCACCGGGCCGTCGCCTCCCGTCCACAAATCGTTCATGAACTCGTCCTTCTCATTCGGCTGTTCCACACTGTACTGATGCTTGTTGAAGAAATTCTTCAGTTTGTGCGGCAGACTGCCATTCGGCGTCTTTTCTCCGTTCAATTGGAGGCCGGAGATATTCGGAGGACAGGAGGAGGAGTTGTGAGTGCCTCTCTTGATCTCCCAGAGGGCCTCGGAGAGCTGTTTCTGATTCACGCCGCACAGGTTCGACATGAGCTTTTCGCATTTGTGGTGGCACGCCACGTTGCAGACTGAAAAAGGGGATTTAGAGAGAGAGAGAGAGAGAGAGAGAGAGAGAGAGAGAGAGAGAGAGGGGGGGGGAGAGAAAGAGAGAGTGAGAGAGACAGAGATAAAATGTGTTTTCGGCTGACTGCCTGCGTCTCTAACTTTCCAAATCTCTGATTGTCTGCGTCTCTAACTTTCTGACAGTCTAACTACCTGTGTCTCTAAATTTCTGAATCTCTGACTGTCTGCGTCTCTAACTTTCCGAATCTCTGACTTTCCGTCTCTAACTGCCTGTGTCTTTGTTTTGCTGTGAAACCGTCTCTGCGTCACAGAGACAGAGACCGGTAGAGAGAGGATTAGAGAGAGAGAGAAAGAAAGAGAGAAAGAGAGAGAGAGAGAGAGAGAAGCACCATGTCGCCAAAGAGACGAAACATATGTCTCCCACAGCGGAGACCTCTAATACGAGGCAAATAAAACGCGGAAATGGCGAAAAGTCTCAGGAAACACAAGTTATGGGATCTCATCTAACGTCAAGTTGGCCAAAACACGGAAAGACCGAGGGAGAGATACCGAAAGGTTGTGTGGTTGGGAGGGAAATAACTGACGTATAATCATTGGCTGGGCTGAGATTTATGGGAGGAATTGGGGAATGCCTCCCTCCTCAACCACGTCATGACAATGAAGGGAGCGGACAGCAGCAAATTAGGAATGACGAGGAGAGGATTCCGGGCGCGACAAAGCGAAAATGCATGGCTTTCACGGGCCGGGCCGGGTCAAATGGAAAATTTTGGTAGGCCCGGCCCGTTCGGCCCGTTTACCTTGGACCTCCCAGTCATATTGCCACCCACAAGACCAATGTTCGATCCCCGGTCGGGACACTTGTAAACGTGTATAAGGGGTATTACATTTTTAACGTGAGCTCAGCCATGGGCTATACCTTGCTTTTTCAAATTTTTATTACAAAGGGAGGGTGCGTTAAGGGTCCTAATGACGTCATTTCAGTCCCTATTGACACCCAGCTGGTACGAATTACGGTAGACCACCCACGAAGTGCCACATTTATTACAAAAAGGGGGTGCGTTCAGGTTATAGCGCAAACTTTTGGCCCATGACTGCGTGAGCTAAAATAACGGAAATTTTAATTTCACAAGTTGACAAAGCGGCCGAAACGGGCCGGGCCGACACTTTTCTAGACCCGGCCCGTTTTGGCATGCGGGCCCTTCTCGTGTGAACTATGAGGCAACGGAATCGTGGGTGGTCCATAAATTTGGTGGTCTACCGTACTTCATGCTTTTCCGGACGTCCATAAGGAGCATAATGCCTGTTGACAAACCCATTGTAAAAAAAACTTTGAAATATATATTTTTTAAATATACCAAGCGGCTCAAATTAAAGGAACATAGTGGACTTAGCTAGAGCAGCTTCGACAGCTTCAATAATAATTTTTTACGAT
>OZ059905.1:681190-713690 GCA_964057215.1 Oscheius myriophilus | reverse complement strand
ACTGAAATCTGATGGTGGGCAATAAAAAATCGTCGATAACAGCTAAAATAATTTTAGTAGGCGGCCAAATTTTTTTTTTAAAAATTATATTTTTAAAATTTTGTATAAAAATTTATATAAAAGTGTCAGAAGTGTCCTAAAAGCGCATATCCTTCGAAGTACAACTTCCGCTCCGGGCCACACACCTATTGCCGGCAGTTTAATAGATCAGTGAACAAGTTCGCCGGCGGAGGGTGAGCTTTGCCCTAAGGGTACAATTCGATTTCGGGGGCGACGAAAAGACAAAAGATGCGTACATCAAAATTAGGGATTCGTCTGGGGTGACTAAACTATAGACACAAAAGGTTAAAACAATGTAGTTATCGAGATTTTACAATTATTTGTGTATTTATTGGCAAAAATACAATTTTTATTATTTAGCTAATTAGAAATGGTGAAATAATTAAGTGCAGTTATTTCACCCAATGAGTGGTCCTGAAAGCGTAGACTGTATGGGTGGTCCATATAATTTGACTAGGTGGTCCTTTGAGCACACTGGGTGGTCCATATTAGCCCCCTAGCTTTTTTCTGATCGGATGTGTGGGTGGTCTGGATAAAGTTGCTGAGTGGTCCTTGTTTCATTGCAGGGTGGTCCGGATAAATTCACTGGGTGGTCCATACAAATTGACTGGGTAGTCCATTTTAACTGACTATGTGGTCCGAATTTCTATGTGGTTCCCATCATCTGACTAGGTGGTCCTGATAAGCGCACTAGGTGGACCATGTAAAGCCCTTAGCTTTTATGAGCATAAATTTTTTTTTTGCTAAAATTTAACCACTATTTAAAATTTTAGATGTATACGATTATGACAGTTTTTCGTGCACTTAGTTTAAAGTTTTCATACTTCGGTCTTTCTTGATAACAGAAAAAGCCGCCCCTGATGGTCCCTTTAACATGCTAAAATCAACCAAGGTCAAGAAACACGTTTTTTTTTTTTTAAATTTGTCAAAAATTTGTCAATTTTAGCCGGTTTAAATAGTTTTTTTTATAAATATTTTCGCTATTCTCTCTACCCCCGAAAGGCCAAAATATTTGGAGCAAATCCCTCCCATTACCTCCTAAATGCTATGACTTCACGCGTGACATCCAGGGGGAGAAGGACAGCTTATCTGGCGACAAAAATACAAGGAATGCGATTAGACGTTCAAAGCAGACGCGGAAAAAACCGCTTGGGACTGAAAGGACACCGGGCGGAACCAGTCCAATCATCTGCTACATGAATTCACAAGAAGAAGGGCACTCAGCCGATTGGTTCATCCACGGGGATTGAATTTCTTTTCTTTTTTGAACTTTTCGGACTCTTTTTTTTCGGGGGGTGGTCTTCGATTCGGAGGTGGAGGAGCAATTAAAGTGGTTTCAGGAGATTGTTTTCAATTTAGTGGTGGGGGAAATCCCAGAATTCGAAGGAGAGAAAAGAGGTTGGTTTTTGCAGGGGCGGAGTTGGAGGGTCGACGGCGCGAGCAGCGGGAAGATAAGCTGGCCGACGGGCCAATTCCATTAGAATTCGACGATTATGTTGTCGCCTAAGGTGCACGCGGGACCTTTACTGCAAGGCGAAGAGAGAGGGGAAAAGAGATATATTTAGAGAGAGAGAGAGAGAGAGAGAGAGAGAGAGAGAGAAGAAAAGAGAGAGAGAAAGGTTGATGCACCATGTCGTCCTCCAAATTTCGGCATGTTTCGAACTCGAAGATTGCATATACTGGATGAATTTCGGCCCCAAAAAAACGTGTTTTGTAGAAAATATGGGAATTTCTTGTTCAAATCCCGCCACAATTGATATAAAAGCGGTTTTTCTACTAGTTTTCATGAAAATATTAAGGTTAAATATGTCAAACGCGAAAAAAAAACGTTCGCAATAAAAAAAATCAACTTTCAATATTTATATAATTTTGAATTGCCGCCAATTTTCACAATAGAGTGCAAATTCTGGAACCAGTTTTCCGTTTTTTGACTCGTTTTTTTTTTCTAAAAAAAACTAATAATTTTTTTTTAAATTTCGTTTTATTTTCCATGGGGGACTTTTTTTTTAAATCACCGCGGGAAACTCGTTTTGAAACTTGGATGTTACAAACTTTGTATGTCAATAGGTGGTGTCGGTGGTAAAAATCAAGCGAAGTGGTCAAAAAATAACAGCGGCGAAAGGGATCAAATCGAAAAATGTGGGCGACGGGATGATATCAACTGATAATTTTCACCGGAAGCGTATCACCTTGCCACAAAAAAGCATGCTCCATTGGGATTTGTCATCAAACAGATATGTGCAAACGTGCTCCATTGCGAGTACACATATCTCGTAACAAATTATGTTCAAACGCCAATTTCTGGTTAGATACGCGCTCCAATGCCAAAATCAGTTCGATGGCTAGGCTAATTTAGCTGAGTCAGCTGACGGGCCAGCCCGGTGACTTTTCGGACCAGTCCCTTATATGAAAGCCAATTCTTTATTGACATTCGAAAGAAAAAACGCGCACCACTGCCAAAAAAGAATAGCGCTGGTTGGGTAACGGACCTTCATTTTCACGAAACTATCTGGGAGGTCCGGCTAAGCGACTGGGTAGTCTAAATACTCTGTCAGGGTGGTCCAAGCTATAACACTGGGTGGTCTGCTAAAGCTGCATGGGTGGTCCAAGCCACTCAAATGGGTGGTCTATTTAAACCGCCGGGTGGTCCATAGCTATTTCTTTTTCTGTCACATTCTCCCTGTCTTTGACAACATTTCTGACGCAGCTTCGTCATCAGAAAAATTGCTTTCTCTTCCTCACCAAATTCCATGTTTTTGTAGTATTTAATTGTAGTTTTCAAGTCTGTGAGCGACAAAATTTCCGTAAAGTTATCATTTCACAGATGGAAAACACCCATTTGTCAGGAAAATCATTCAGGCTTGACTCACTCTTGTTGGAGAGAATTTTCGATGCCATGGTTGAAGTCCAGGCTTCAGAAGACGTGTCGTAAGCTAGGCACGAGTGGAATAGAAAAAGGCGGTGAAATTCGAAGAAGAGTGGCTAATCCGCCTGAATATGGCGACCTTTTAGGCCTCCGGATAACACGGCGAGCAGGATTAGCCGAAGAGAGTGAGAGAGGAAGTGACGATTTTGCCAATAGGGAGGAAATGATGAAATTTTGCATACATGGCCGGCATTCGCTTTCCGGAAAAAAAGACCACACGGGAAAAAATTTTCTATTTTCAGTTTTTTTTCAATTTTAATATTTTGAAAATTTTTGTTCATACAGTATCTTTTCATATGTTTATACAAATGGTTAGAAAAAACACTTTTTCACTATTTCAACCGCTAGGGTCGCCCAACATCTTCAATTTTTCACCAAAAGCGCACGATTTCATCGGAGATTCACTTGAATTCCCTTCAAATTGTGAAAAAAGTCACTAATTTTTTAACAATTTCTATAAAAGTAATAACAGAAACTGTAGAAACAAAAATTTTCAAAATATCAACGTCGAAATTATTTTTGAGATTCTTAAAGTTTTCCATTTCTAAACCACTGCGATAAATAACAGCCAGTATTTTAACGAATTTCCACAATTTTGGCATTTTGAAGGAACCGTCAAAGGACTGTTTGGGTTACAAATAAACCGATGTAAATTGTGCCATTCAGAATAAAGCAATTTTCCTCAACATCACTCCAGAAAATGGTTGTTCACATAATGTCTGCTTCATTAGCATACGATTTTTGCAAAAAAGTGGAAGCCCTGACATTAAAATTTCCAAACTTTAAAACGAAATGCACAACAAGTGCGCTCTATTGCGAATCTAACTACTTTGTGATGTTTGCTACAATTTTTGTAGCTGCATTGTCAAAAAAAATTCGTGTGGGTGAGCACACGATGAAAGAAATCGTGCAAAAACAGTTTAAGAGTTTTAGAGGAAAAATACCGGCCATGTACGCTAAAGAGAAAAATCAAACAATAGGGGGAATTGTGTAATTTGACGGAGGAAGGGTCGTCGTCGATTGAAGATAAGGCGCGTACAGATTAACCGACGACTGATCAGATTAGCCAACAAAAACGGCGACCGTACGCAGCAGGCACAACCTAACAGCGATTCCGGTTCTGCCAAGTTTCCAGATAGTTATCGCAATTGATGCAGGGCAGGAGGTTTCACTTTTCGAGAGAAAATGGAGGAAATTGCTATATATGAGAGAAATAGGCTGAAACAGCTGACTGAGCTGTGAAAAAGGTCATTGGGGCAATTGTTATCAGCACCATTGTCTAACGGCAACTGAACCTTGGACCGCTACTGGCGGGCTGAAGTCGCTTGGCTTGGGGAAAATGGGCAACCATAGGCCGCTCGAGCCGCTTCTGGCAACGATAAATTGCTCAGAACGGCTTCTGGCAACCATAGGCCGCTCCAGCCGCTTCTGGCAACGATAAATTGCTTAGAACGGCTCCTGGCAACCATAGGCCGCTCCAGCCGCTTCCGTAAACGATAAATTGCTTAGAACAGCTTCTGGCAACCATAGGCCGCTTAAATTGCTTTTAGGAAGCACATGCCCTTTTATGGGCATTCCAGTTATTGGGCCGCACGGCATCAATAGGCCGCTTGAAAGGTTTGTGGCATGAGGGGCCGCTCAGACCACCTCTGGAAACAATATGTCGCATAGGTCGCTTCAGGAAACCAGAAGCCGCTTCAAGCAACCATAGGCCGCTTCTGGAACCCATTTGCAGCTTCGAGAAACCATAGACCGCTTGGAAAGCCATGAACCGCTTCAAGAAAACATAGGCCACTTCGCGAAACCATAGGCCCCTTCGGGAAACCACTGATCGCTTCGGGAAACCATAGGCCGCTTCGAGAACGGTACAAAGAGAGGAAAACGGTGAGCAAAATGAAAAAAGAGGCAGTAGACGAAAGAGAAGCCCCTCTTGAAGGCCAAGTGAGAAATGAATAGTCCGAGTGGTCGGTGTTCTTTAAAGCAACATATTTCTTGTGGAACGACGCCTTTTCCACTTATTCAAACCACATGTGACACATGTCTCCTGTGGTCGGAGGGGAAAAACGGAGACGATTTGAGGGAAAGAGACGGAGGGAATACAAAAACATATTTATTTTCACACGCTTAGCTCTCTCCACGCTCAACGAGACTGTGCTTACTCCTCGAACGCCTGGAGAATCCCGCCAATGTTTATTTTTGGGGAAAGCAAACGACAATCTTTTGAAACATTGCCTATCTTGAGAACAGGGGTTGGCCATAAGTTTTTTGTTGGATTATTTGTAGAATTTTGAAAATTTCTGTAATATCGACTGATGTTTTATGAAAAAGCGGTTGAATTTGGGGTACTGAGCAATTTTTGAAACCCTTCATGATAAAAACCGTTTAGGAGGTTTCTGACAACCATAGGCCGTTCCAGCCGCTTCTTCCAACAATAGACCGCTGCAGCCGCTTCTGGCAACAACAAAGCACTTGGGGCGCTTTCTGACAACCATAGGACGGTCCAACCGCTTCTGCCAACAATAAACCGCTTAGGACGGCTTCTGGTAACCATAGGCCGCTTAAACTGGTTTTAGAAACCACATGCCGTTTTATGGGCATTCCAGGTGGCATGGACCGCACGTGGCATCAATAGGCCGCGTGAACTTTTCAAGGTACCCGGACCATATGCCGCACAAAGCGCGATTGACCGCTTATGACAACTATACTCTGTCTGAATGTTTCAGTAGCCGCTTTAACGGTTCTAAGGCAACCACAGGCCACAACACTGCCGCTTCGAGCAGGCCGCTTCGGGAAACCATAGACCGCTTCGAAAAACCAAAGACCGCTTTATAATTAGAAAAGAATGGCCCGCTCACACATTTAGGGAGAGAGAGATAAACAAACAGACAGAAAAAGTTCCGATGTATGACGTTTATGCAAATATTTGACCTACGCATTAGTGATGCTAAACGAATATTTTGAATTAGACTGCGGACAAGTGAACAACAACGCAGAAAAGTCGAAAATTTTATTATTTTTTGAAAAAAAAAATTTTTAAAAATTTAGAAAAAAAAATTAAATAGAAAATCAATAGACCTTCCGGCAAAACATGGCAAACTAGAAAATTTTTTTAAAATTAAATTTTTCAAGTGATCGCGCGTTTAGAAAAATCAATAAAAATGCTCTATCGCGAAAGAGTAAAAAGAAGTAAAGTAATGTTGCTATTTTTAGGCAAAACGTCAATGTTCAGCCAAAAAATCTTTTTTCCAAAGGATGCTTTCCGGCGAAAACGAAAAATAAATTTAAACGTGGAAAGAATCATAACTTCCAAGGAAAAAACTGCCCATTATTATAGGTAAAAAATCGAAATTATTTTTAAAAGGAAGTACGGCGGAAACACGCTTTAAGACTCGAAAAACCGGATTTATTTTCCGAAAACCATGGAGTATTCGCACTTTTGGGTCAAAATAAGTTATATTTCGTGTGGGGGGAGCGGCACTATAGTGGGTATCTTTGCCTGAAACGACTTTTTATTATTTTCCGCCAGAAAGTTTTATAAAATTAATTAAAAACTGAACTTTTTTTGGACCGTATTTTTCAGTTTTTTCCTTCTAACTGGCGCAAATTTCTCACACAAAAGATACACAGCCAAAAAGAAATGACGCCATTTGTGTTGATATTGACAGCCGGGGGTGACAGGTTTGCCGATATAAATGTAGCAATTTTCAGATGAATTACCCCCAAACGAGATGGGGGCGTGGGAATTTATGGCACAAACACATTTAGTCAGGCACCTATTCGTGGCTCGATTAACAACCGAAACATTTGAGAAAACCTGCTCCAACGCCAAAAATAGGTGAAAACATGTTTGCTTTTTAAAACGCGCTCCATTGCTAATTTTGACCACAAAGGAGGCAAAATGGGTCCTATAGGTAATTATAAGCACAAAAATCACAAAACGTGTCAATAACCAGCTTAATTTGAAGAAAAAAATCCCGCAAATGATAATTTTCAGCGTAAATATGACCCATTGTTAATTTCGTTACGAAAAAAAAGAAACAATGTGGGGGCGTTCCCACTAATCTGGGTGGTCCAGTCAAACTGTCTGGGTGGTCCAGCCAGCCGACCTGGGTGGTCTAGCCAATCTAGCGGGGTACTGTCAGGGTGGTCCAATTAAATTACATGGGGTTGTCGAGTCGAAAAAACTGGGTGGTCAATTTCAGCTTTCTGCGAGGTCCAGCCAAACTATATGTGTAATCTAGCAAATCTATATGGGTGGTAAACTTAAATTTTCTGGGTGGCGCAGCCGAATTACTAGGTGGTCCAGTTCAGCTAACTGGGTGGTCCGCCAAGCTATCTGGGTGGTCCAGGTTAAATATGTGGTTGGTTCGCCCAAGCTGACTGGGTGGTCCAGCTTTGTGGTGGCGCTAACACAACTATGTGGGTGATCCAGTTACAATTTCTGGGTGGCCCAGCCGAATTGACTGTGTGGTCCAGCTTAAACTCAATGGGTGGTCCGCCAAACTATATGGGTGGTCTGGTTTAACATACCTGGGTGGTCTTAAATATGTCAATAGTTGTCAATTTTAATATGATGCTCTAAGAAAAAAGACCGAAATAATCAGTTTTCTAGCAGGCCAGCCCGTAACAACCTGAACTTTCCGCTCTCTTTAACTTCCCGCCGTCTTTTGAATTTTTCATGTCCTAGTAGACATGCTTCCGCTCCATGCGCCGCTAAACACCGGGGAAGCCGCCGAGCGGCGGAAAACAGCCTCAGGCGAGAGGGGAGCCCGCGGATTCGAGTTCCGTCCAAATATGCGAGATTTGGCGGGCCGCGGCCGGCGAAACGCCGGAAAAGCGGAGGGAAGGGAGGCGCAAAAGAGGAAGTGGAAGGACTGACCGCTCTGTTTGAGATGACGCGTCTGGGCGAGGATGCGACCGGCCGGCTTCGTGTTTATCCAGATGTGCGTGATGCTGTCGCCCTTGCACTTCGACATGATATCCTGAAAGCGAAGACGATGAACTCATTTAAGGGCCCAGATTCTTGAGATTTTGGGCTTCCGAAGCCGCCACTCTTTCGCTTTCAAAGATTTTTTTAGCAATGGAGCACACTTTAAAATGATTCAAGAAATATTAGCAATGGGGCACTCTTACGCTAATTTGCAGTGAACTTCCCGCATTGATTTTTTTAAAAAAGAAGCATCCCCTATTTTTTAAAGCCGTCGCGCTTTTGGCAATTCTTTAGCAATGGAGCACACTTTAAAATTAATGCAGATTGGTTAGCAAAGGAGCACTTTTACGCTCAACATCCAACTTTCAAAAAATTCTCCCGTAGTGATTTTTTTTTACATAAGGGTCCCGCGTTTTCTCGAAAAACAGCAAATAATAAAAGGGTCTGAACATAAAAACAGGAACCGGCAGATTTTTTAACTAACTCATGCTCCATTGACAATTTGCGCTCTATTGCGAAAACTGGCGGAAATTCGAAATTCCGAACAAACCTTTTTTTCGAGTTTTGATATATTTTAAAATTCCACTTTTTTAAAATACACATTCATTCTAAAGCAATTTTTTTTAATATCGTAAAAAGGCTTTTTCCGGTTTCTTGTTTTTCTGAAAATTTTCCCGCAGTGTTTTAGGAAAAAAACGTGCAAAAAAATTGACATATTTTGATTAAAAAGTACATTCGAGGCGAAAAAAATTCAAAAATTTCACGTTTCAAGTAAACTCTATATATTGTAAAAACCAGTCTTTTTTAATATACTAAAAATGTGCTCAAATCCGAATTTCAAGTGAAAACGTGCTCCATTGTGAACCAACGCTAATTTGAATTTTTAAAGTAAATGTGCCCCAACTCAAATTTCAGGTGAAATCAATCTTAGTCTTATTTTAACCGCAGGGTGCCCTGCTGTCACATCACAATTGAAACAGCTGGCTGTCGCCAAATGTTGTGACCGTAAAATCTGCACTATTGACGTTGACGGCGGGGTGATTTCTGGGTTTTAAGGGGTGTTTGGCGTAAAGAGAAATGTGTGGATGGTCCGGGAAAAAAATGTTTATCGATTTTTAATAGATTTTTGTTTGCTCTTTTCGTAAAAACACAATTTTTTCTAATTCCAGGCGCCATGGGTGGTCCACCGTATTTCGTACCAGCCGGGTTTCAATAGGGTTCAAAATGAAGCCAATATTGACTTTTTTAATGTTTGAATGGCTGATTTGGCTTATTTTTAGAACACAAATACTGATAACCAACTTTCAGACATTTTCCCGCCACCAATTTTTTTTTTACATAAGGGTCCCCCGATAGATAAAAAAAAGTTTTGAATATAATTTTTAAGGGGGGGGGGGGGGGGAAACCAGTGTCAAGGGAAAATCGGCAGATTTCTCAGCTGACTCATGGGCTCATGCTCCATTGAGAATTTGCGCTCCACTGTGACAATTGGCGGGAATATAAAAAAAAAATTCTGAAAAAAAAATCAGTATATTTATAAGTTGATTTTTGTAAAATATTGTGAACATATTTTTAAGAAAAGTCCAATTTATATCAATTGCGGTGGAATTTGAATGAGAACATACTCCATTTCGTACAAAAAACGTTTTTCGGCCGAAATTCATCCAGTATAAGCCCGCAATTAATAATTTTGACAATTGGCGGGATTTTTTTATAATTCTAAAAACAAATAGCCCGTTCCTTTTGGAAAAAATACAAAAAAACGGGCCTGCATGTGGATAAAATGCTAATTTTACAAACTGTCTCTACCAGTCAGCTGGCACCAAAAACTGGCTCTATTCACCCATTTTTAAGCATTTAAAGGCGAAATTTACAGAAAAATAGTGAAATCCTTCTATTTTCTACAAAATTTACATAAAAACCACCAACCTCTAGCCTCATTGTGGCCTCAACCACCGGCGTTTGGTTGTGCATGAGGAGAATCTGCAGAATTCGGCCTTCGCTGATGCCCGTGTCCCAGCATTTCTCCCACTCCGGGTAGGCCGTCTTTTTCTTCTGCACCAGGCGACATTCCCCTGAAAATCCGCAAAAATTGACGAGAAATTGCGTATTTTCCGGGTGGAAATCGCTCGAAAACAGCGATATTTGGGGCGAAATGATAGGAAATTTTGAGAAATTCGCAAGAAAATGGTGAAAGCGACCAAAAACGTAGAAAAACGCGCAAAAAACCGCAACGAAAAAACGCGGGAAAAACTAGGCGACATTCCCCTGAAAATCCGCATAAATTGACAAGAAATTGCGTATTTTCCGGGTGGAAATCGCTCGAAAACAGCGATTTTCGGCCGAAATAACATGTAATTATGAGAATTTCGCAAGAAAGTGGTGAAAGCGAGAAAAAAGCGTAACAAAAACGCGATAGAAACCGCGAAAAAACAGAAATTAAAGCGAACTTTCTTCGGACAAGAAAAGCAGGGAATTTCGAAATTTTTGCAACTAGCTCAAAGTTTCTAACAAATCAGGTAAAAAAATCGATAAAAACCAACCGTTGACTTCAATTTTCTCTTTGATGTTGACAGCCGGCTGGAGGTCGGTCAGGGAGCAGCCGGCTGGCAGCAGCTCGGCTGGCACATCCGCCCGCAGGAGCTTTAACCTGGAAAATCGTCAAGATTTAGTCATTTCCGTGAAAAATTCAAGAAATTTCGTCTTGAAACACCACTCCCAAAAAAAATCGATAAAAACGAGCGTTTAAAATGCAAAAACCACCGAAACAACGCGTTATCGATCGATTTTGGTCACACTACGTGCCCAATTTTCACATACGTACCTAATTTTCACCCAAACGCCAAAAAAAAAAATTACCTGCACACGCTGTCACAACGGGCCATGGCGGGAGAACCGTCGAGAGCGAGCTGGCTGGGCGGAGGATTCGACAGCCCAAAGACGTTGACGACCTGCAAAGGAGAGTAAACTACAGGCAATTTGGGAGAAAAAGACGTAAACAAGGCACTGTCGATGCCTAGAGAGCAGGAAAACGAAGATTTTGTGCAAAAATTACGTTTTTGAGCCAATTTAGAGCATTTTTACATGAAAATCAAGTAAAAATACGGTTTAATTTTTAATAGCACCAAAATGTAGGCTTGTAAATTGAAAAATGCCGTAAAATCAAATAAACGTTGAAGAAAACTATGAAAAAATGAATATTCAAATAAACTCACGAATAAAATACCGTAAATTAAAAAACAAATTCGTTTGCACGAAAATGTTACAATTGTGAGCCGTTATTGCGTACAATTCTAACTGCGAGTTTGAAAATCATTCAATCGAGTTTTTTCTAGATTTTCGATTTAAATTATTAAAAATCATGAGTTGCATGTATTTCCGAACGTAAAACAGCTTAATGTATTAAATTAATTTAAAACTAAGACCATAAAGGCTTAAAAAGGTCTCTAAACCGAAAAACGAGACAGAGAGATGATTTGAAATTGTTTCTTCGGCGGAAACCGTTTAATGCCGATCGGAGACCGGGCGTGGGCCATAAAAGAGACACATAAAATCAATTGATCAGGGTGGGGATTTCGGAGATTTCGGGGAAGCTATTGAGACATTGAGTGAGAGAGAAAAAAAGAGAGATAGGTTGAAAAAAAATACATTTTTAAGCACTCCAAAACAGAAAAAAGTGTGTAAAAGCGCGGGAAGGTGAGAAAGAGTTCCCAGGGGGTCGGGTGTCTCTCGAATTCGCCGTCTCGCCTGCTTGTTTTTGGAGAAAAACACCCCACCCAGGTGCCACATCACCGAAATTGTTGACGTTGGTCGAAGGGAAGTGATCCGAGATCACTGTTTTGTTTATTCAAGTTCTTTTGTGAGCTAGCGGAAGACAAAGAACAAGAAAAAATCGAAAACGAAAGTTGAAATACGGCCGAAGGCCGAAAGTACGTGTAAACAGCTGAGAGATCAACGTAAACAGCAGGAAATTTGAGAAATGGGTATGGAAAAAACAGAAGTTTTTTTGAGTTTTTGATGGAATTTCGGTAATTTTGGGGGTAAAATTGAGTGGTATATAAGAAGTAGGCAGTAAAACATTCTAGTGGCAACAGTTCACCGCGGTGCGCGGGCGAAGAAGCTGTGTGCACAGGTCGGCTCTCGACGGAACACGCGCGACACAAACAGCGGGGGAACGGGAACAAGAGATGATATGAGGGGAGATTTCAGAGAGAGAGAGAGAGAGAGAGAGAGAGAGAGAGAGAGAGAGAGAGAGACAGAGAGAGAGAGAGAGACAGAGAGAGAGAGAGAGAGACAGAGAGACAGAGAGGAACGGAGAGAGATCTGAAGAAAAGTAGAGATGGATATGGAGAAAAAGTAAGAGTTAGAGTTAGAGTTAGGGAGAGAAATAGAGAAAGAGAGACAGAGATAGGGAGTGTGAGTGAGTTTGAGAAAATAACAGGTAGATAGAGTAGCGTATAGAGAATTAGATAGAGGCAGAGAGAGAGAGAGAGAGAGAGAGAGAGAGAGAGAGAGATTGTCGTAGAGAGACTCAGTATCAGAGAGTTAAAGGGATAAGGAATAAAGGGTGAGTAAGATAGGGAGAGACCGAGATAAAGAAACACAGATAGAGGGATAGAGGCATACAGTCCGTATGTTCGTAAAAGAGATATAAAAAAGAGTTAGAGAGAGAGACGAGGAATAGACAGAGAGAGGTACAGATTTAGATATACAAGGATATTGAATTATTGTGAGCTAGAGGAACAGAGACAGAAAGATGAGAAGAAACAGGGAGGGAGTGAGGGAGTGAGGGAGAGAGGGAGAGAGACAGAGAGGGAGAGAGGGAGGGAGAGAGAGGGTTAGAGGGAGAGAGGGAGAGAGGGAGAGAGGGTTAGAGGGAGAGAGGGAGAGAGGGTTAGAGGGAGAGAGACAGAAATAGAGATAGAAAGAAAGAGAGGAAGAAAGATATGCAGAGACAGAGAGAGAGAGAGAGAGAGAGAGAGAGAGAGAGAGAGAGAGAGAGAGAGAGATGGATATGAAGAGAGAAAGATTTATAGAGATAGAGTAAGCGTGGTAGAGACAGAGATAGAAAATTAGAGCTAGAGATAGAGATATAGATGGAAAAGGATAGGAAGAGAGAACGACAGAGAGAGAGAGAGAGAGAGAGAGAGAGAGAGAGACGGAGAAGCAGAGACACAGAGATGTCGTTAGAGAGTTTGACTAAAAAGAGAGTTAGAGGAATAGAAAGAGATTAAGTAACATAGGAAGAGGCATAGAAAAAGCGAGAGAGAGAGAGAGAGAGAGAGAGAGAGAGAGAGAGAGAGAGAAAGAGAGAAAAACACCAAACTATAATTAGCTCCCAAAATGAGTCATGTTTACGCCTGTCAAAAGGCAGATAAAGGAGTAACCAAGCGAACTGATTCATAAAAGTTGATAAACAAAAACTATGATTAAGGGTAAAAACAGCTGAAAAATGAAGTTCCCAACCAGAATTCAGCACCATTCTTGTCGAAATAGAATTTCGGAATACGAAAGTGCGCTCCAGGTTATTATCGTCCTGAGATTTGTAGTTTTCGCTGCCGGGCGACGGCTACAATTGCGCGTGAGCGCGTGTGCACGTGACTCGACCTTTAAAGAACCCATCAAAGTGGGCGATGAAAGCAATTTTCTCCTCCCGAAGACGAGATTCTCAGAATTAAAGCGGAGTTCCGCTGATTGGGAGAGCGCACGCGAAGGCCCCCTCCTAGCACAGAAACAGCTGTGATGAAACAGCGATAAACGAGCACAGATCGAGAGAGAACGGGAGAGATTTTTTTGTAGTTTATAGTGCGTGTTCGTTCAAAAGTTTTTCCGCATTGCGTACGTATTTTTTTTGTAGTTTATAGTCCTCAAATCCTAAAAACCTCAAAAACGAGCTCCAAAGTTGTGATGTATTGCGTACGTAATTTTTTGTCGCACGCCATGTTTTTTTAATTGATTTTTTGGATTCAAAATGACAGAATTTACACAAACAATGAAAAAAATAGCTTCCCAAATGGATGTCGTTTTATCAAAAATTTTGCACCATTGCGTACGTAGTTTTTAGTAACACGCCAAATTAAAACGCGGTAGAAACAAATTGAAAAAATTGAAACAAAATTGAAAAATCCATTTCAAATCATAGCTTTACGGGTTATAGATTAAAAATGTTTTTTAGAAGTTTAATAACATAAGTTACAAACTGAATTAAATAAGTGAAAAAAATAGATTTTCAAATTGTCGCCGTTCAACCAAAAATACAGTACGTAATAGGGCAAACATGAGTACCATAGTTGGAACTCGGATTGACGAGGGCTCTATGTAAAAATTGCATTTTTTTTCATACATTTAAAAGTATAAAATATGTAGTTCTAACAGGTTGAGCTAACCGAAACTAAAAAAAAAATTGACCTAACCGCAGTGGAACATCGAAATTATTCAAACCTTATTATTTTCACAAAATTTTGCCATTTTTCGATTTAATCCTAACAAAGCATTCCAAATTACGCATTGAAAAAGTTTTTAAAAGTTTTTTCGTTCTCACGCCGAATCGCGATTTTCTTCCAACAATTGCAAATGACGATCTCCGAGGGAAATTAAAATGCAGCAATCTTTTATTTTTCTTTAAAATGTTGGGTTTTCATCAATTTTCTCAATAAACAAACAAATTGGAAGTGGAAAAAAGGTCATTAAAAAGCCAAATAATACAGAAATAAACAAAACGGGAAAATTTTAACGAAACACGCCCGTTTCTGGAGCAGAAAACGCCGATTTTTTGAGCATTTCACCATATCTGTGATCTATTGATATGTAGCCAATTGATATGGAATGAATCAGCTTCCCCCACCCAAAAAGAAATCGCAAAATATCGACAAAGCCGTGATTTTTTTTATGTTACAACGTCTTTTTTTTCAATTTTCCTCAAAACAAAACATATTACATGCCAAAGATGGGTGTTTCAAGCATAAATATATTTTAACATTTTTTAACACATATAAAAATGTTTTTATCTTAACATATGGGTGCAAAAGTTCGTCAAAGCATTTTAGTGTAAAAACAGGAAAATAGTGAATAAAATATTGATTGAATTATTATAATAGCTCAATATTTCGTTTGAGAAAACAAAAAGTCGAAAAAATGGTATTTTTGAATGTAAACCTGCTCCAATCGTAACAAATGCAGCTACTCGCGGAGACAGACCAAAATGGAGCGTTTTTGTTTCTTTTTTTTTTGGAAAAACAATAATAAAAAAATCTAGCCAAAACAGTAAAATGTTATACTTGCTGAAAACTACCACATATAACTAAATGACCAAAAAGCGTTTTCAAATGTAAATGTGCTCTGATCGTAACCGACCGGGTGAAACGTAAAAATGCGGAGAAGGAGCCAAAATTAGTGTATAAACGTTGAAAAAATAAATAAAATGAATTGTAAAAAATAACGTTTAGAAGTGTATACACTAAAACAGCAAAAACTGCAAAAATTGGATAAAAGCGAGGAAAATCAGATTTCCAGGTCAAATTTGCAGCGTTTCTGATAATTTTCGCTTTTTCTTCGCTACCGCCAATTTTCTTTCAAAATCTGGACAATTTTCTATTTTTAGCCAAGGATCCGAACGAAGCAGCTGAAAAACACGTGGAAATGGAGATCGGGGCTCGTCTCTCTCTTGAGAAGGGGGCGGTCGGAGGGGTCCCCGGGGGCGGTGAGGACTCCGCAGAAACAATCGCACGCTGATTACGGCCGATAGAAGAGTCTCCAGCACAGCTGATTTATGAGAATACGAGCACGTAAGAGGGAGAGAGGGGGTGGGCGTATGAATACACTAAAGGGGGCTTAAATGAACGACCCCCCTCCCCTTTAATAGTGCCCCAAATTAGGCGGAGCCATTAAGAATAAAAGTCCCGTTTTTCGAAAAATGTTCAGAAAATAAATTTAAATAAACTTTAATGTGGCACACTTTCACACGTTAAATAACCATATTACTAGTGGAGCGCGTTAACACCAGAATAGGTCAATGAAAGTGAATGAATGAATAGGGCTTTCATTCATAATTTTGCAAAAAATGTTGAAAGAATATATTTTTCAATTTTAACAGTTTCTCACACAGTTTCGCAGGATCCCTCAAAAATAGTTACCCTTTAAAGTATGTAAAATTACGTTTAGGACTAGTTAATTACGATTATGGCGCATTTACTCCCAGCAAATTCTTAAGTTGTTCACTGCGTTTAAAAAAAAAAGAGGGGGGGGGGGGAATCCTTGGATGGGAGACTGTTGATATCTGGTATGAAAATGGGCTAACCAACTCTGCGTGGGGGTCAATTTAGCAACCCCCCATTCAAGAATAGCAGATAAAAATTAGATTGAATAGGAATAAAAGTTCCTTGTTTCATGGTATTTAAAAAAATGTATGAAAGAACTGCAAAACATTTACAACTAGAGCACATTTATGTCAAACAACAAATGGTTAAAAAATTGATTTAAATAAATATATTTTACGCTTATTTATAAAAACATTTCAGACATTTGACTTATTCAAATATTTATTTTCTTCTATGTATTTACTACATTTCCAGACAAAAATTTCCATTCATCCGCAAAAAATAATAACTCAATTTGTTTTCCACGTGGGTTATTGGTGTTTTCATGCATACAAAATTTTGTTTATACAGATTTGTCTGCAAAAAATGCTCAGAAAAAATTTCAATAATCTTTAACGTGGCATTTTGTGTTAAAGGCAGTTATCACGATTGGAGCGCGTTTACACATGAGCATTACGATTGGAACGCATTTAAAAATGAATAGGTCAAAAAAGGAAATGAATAAATGGGGTGTTCATTCATTCATAGAATTTTTAAATTAACGTTTTATTAAAAAAGGTCCTTTTTACGATTGGAGCGCGTTTGCACAAGAGAATTACGATTAGAGCGCGTTTACACAAAATAGGTTTACGAAAAGGAATGACTGAATTGGGTTTTCATTTATTCATTACATTTTTTGAAAAAAATAGTGTTTTTTAACAATCGTACAAAAAAGCGTTTCAGTTGTTTTCGAAAGAAATTCCCGAAAGAAGTCAAATATTCTCTGTCAACTGGTCCTTAATTTGACAGCGAAGAGTGCCTTTGTCACCGTAGTGCCCACGAAAATACGAAGATTTGGCGAAATACGTAAGGAAAACAACAGTTTTTCGTCTTTTGGTTCAGTGAAAAGTTTTTTCGGGTTTAAAGTCGAAAATTTGGTCTAAAAACAATTAATTTTTTCAGGTTGAAAGACTGATTTCTTGACCAAACAATGAAATATTTCAATGGCAGTAGAAATGAGCGCACTTTTGGGGGCGTGGCCTTGTTCATCGCTTCGGGGCCTGCTCAAAATGCAAACTTTTGACGTTTTTACGCGTTTTCTAGAGTTTTGCTGAATTTTACATTGAAAACAAGGATGTAATTATGCAGAGGACATCGGAGGGCAATTAATTCGCGGTGGGAAACAGTGAGAATTACGATGATCGCAGTGTTTTCCCCACAGCAAAGCTTGTTGTGAAGCGGCGAAGGGCGATTGCTTGATGTGCACCTGGGGACATTTGCCGCAGGCGCTGTTTGTCTTCCAATTATGAGCACGATCGAGGGGTTTTGGGGGAGAGAGAGAGAGAGAGAGAGAGAGAGAGAGAGAGAGAGAGAGGAGCAAAAGAGAGGTTGATGCACCATTGTCGCCGGTGAGTGAGTGAGTGAGTGAGTGAGTGAGTGAGTGAGTGAGTGAGTGAGTGAGTGAGTGAGTGAGTGAGTGAGTGAGTGAGTGAGTGAGTGAGTGAGTAAGTGAGTGAGTGAGTGAGTGAGTGAGTGAGTGAGTGAGTGAGTGAGTGAGTGAGTGAGTGAGTGAGTGAGTGAGTGAGTGAGTGAGTGAGTGAGTGAGTGAGTGAGTGAGTGAGTGAGTGAGTGAGTGAGTGAGTGAGTGAGTGAGTTTCTCAAGGAATGAGTTCATTTTTCAGTCAACTGGGAGGAATAACAATAGCTGAATGTGTCCTGATTGTCTCTCCTCCGAACAGAGCCGACATTTGAGAGGCGGCGGATTGCGTGTGCGGGAGGGGTCCATTAGGCGGATGCCAATTCATAGCCATTAACAATGTGCAAGATCAACCACAATTAGTGGATGGACGCACTTTCGCAGATGGAACCACGCGTCTGGCTCCAATCAGAGGTATTTGGCCTCGGAGAAAGAGAGAGAGAGAGAGAGAGAGAGAGAGAGAGAGAGAGAGAGAGAAAGCGTAAGAGAAAGAATTAGAGGTAAAACCAAACATTCAAAATAGATGAATATACATATTTGCTCATACGACACAGGAATGTATTCGAATTCAAAAACAACGCACGGTGAAAAGAGAGTGAAAAGATCAGATTTGAATAATAGAGGCATGTGTTCAACGACCGCTGCATAGAAAATTTGTTGTCAAGCGGAAAAATAACGAGATGGAGGGGGAGTGAGATGCAGAGGGGAAGAGGAGAGAGAGAGAAGGAGAGAGAGAGAGAGAGAAAGAGAGAGAGAGAGATAGAGAGAGAGAGAGAGAGAGAGAGAGAGAGAGAGAGGGTGATGCACCATGTCGCCGCCGAGGAGACAGAGGCAGAGACTTCTGTGGAAGCGGTAGGTTGATAAAAGCAAGAGACAGGTATAGAGAGACTGAGAGATAAGCAAAGATAGAGAGAGGAAAAAAGGGAAAGAGAGAGATATAGAGTGAGTGAGAGAGAGAGAGAGGGAGAGAGAGGGAGAGAGAGGGAGAGAGAGGGAGAGAGAGAGAGAGAAAGAGAGAGAGAGAGAAGCAAAGAGGCCCCACTCCCCTCTGTATCTCTTCGGATTGTGCCAAGAGCGTGCTCTTACGTCGCCGTTTCTCAAGTATGTTTACCCTAGCTTCTCAATTTCCCATTGACCTCCTAGCTGTTTTTTCTCGCGTTCACTCGAAAATCCCGTGCGCGTCAACAGCCGTGGCGTGTAGAACAGAAAGCGCGAGCGATTCGACCTCTGATCCCATTGCCGGGTGATCGATTTTCGCAGATCAGAGACTGGAGCAGCAGCAGCTGAGACAGCCGGCTGGCATTAGAGGGTTCCCCGAGAACGAGGCTTTGAATTATTGAGGCGAAAACTGCCCCGTAAAAGAGGGAATCAGATCAAATGATGCGCCCCCGGCTGGCACAGGGACGGAAGACGGCTGGCAGGAGAAGAGACAGCCGGCTGGCACACAGGAACGGGTTCGATTTCGTCTTTGTTCCTTCGCATTGTTACAATGTTTATAGCGCCAAATGCCAAAAAATTGGGAATAAATACAATGATTACGGTGGGATACTGTAGGGAAAGATACACAAAAATGGGTTTTTATTTTTTGCGAAAATCGGTAAGCAACAATTCTTCATGAAAACCTCTTTTTGAAATAAGGTACCCATTGCGTAGAATTCCGATTATTGTTTAAAGCATTGTAAAGTCGACAAAATCATTTTTTGCGTCAAATCGAAAATAAACCAAAATTTGGTACGCAATTGATCGTTTCCTTGAAAAAATCGTACGCATTCCTTTATTTTTTTTTACTTAAACTGTAGGTAAACAGCGGTGGGGCCGAAAAATATTAATAGAAAAGTAAAATGCGAAAAATATTTCTTATTAAAAACAGCTTTTATCCTATCCGTTACAAAAAGATACGCAAAATGTGGTTTTTCGCGTGAAACGGAAAAAGTGCGGAAAATCGGTACGCGACAAGAAATTTTTTTCACCTTACGTACAATTCCAAGTACTGTTTTAAAAACGTAAGATCACAGAAATATCCATTTTATTATGTGCGTCAAAGCGAAAATATGTCGAAACTCAGTACGCAATATATCGGTTACTGTGAATATATCGTACGAATTAGTTTTGAAAAAATTAGTCAGTTCCTTTTGTTGAAACTTTTTTTTAAATAATCATAACACAGAATTGTCTGTTCATGTTTGGCGTCAAACCGAAAACATGCTTCAAATTAGTACGCAAAGTATTTTCTGCGACGTTTTCTTGAAAATTATGTACGCATTACGTAGATTTTCAAAACGTATGTTGAAAAAAACATGAAAGGTTTTCATTATTCTCATTTTAACTTAATTCACGTGGTTAATCTGGCCGTTTCAATGAAAATGTGTGCAAAATCGGTACGTAAAGTGAAAAATGTGGGGAGGGGCAGATAATTGTGTGTAAAACAGGGCGAATAAGATGTTCAGTAGAAAAATAACGATTATTGCCGCGGAGGAGCGAAAATACCAGCATCAAAGGTCTTACAAGGCGTAGAAGTCTAAATTTCAAAGGGTTTTTGTGCGTTTTGTTGGTATTTTGTGCAGTAAGTCGTATAATAGTGACCAAAAATAAGATGTTTAAGAGGAGAAAAGAGGAAAAAAAGTTGAAATCAGACGAAAAGTGCAAAAAATGACCTTTAAAATTGCTAAAATCGATAAAATTGCAACTTTTGCGTCGAAAATCGATTCTGAGGAGTTAAATGGTGTTGAATCAAAAGATCCGTGGCGCTTTTTGGCGCAGGAAATGAGGACGCGTGTTTTGCAGCTGTCAGCAGCGTTTTTCGAGCCAGCCGGCCAGAGTGCAGCCGACGGCCGAGAATGTCAATTGGCAGGTCGCCCCCGACGCTTCCCTTACACTAAATTCTTGCCCAAAATTACGTTTTCCCTTCCGTAGCATTGGAGCGCATTTAGTGACGATTTTCAGAATTTTTCTATGGAAAATTTCGAAAACACATTTTTTCGTTGAAATAGTTGACATATTTTTGCAGCAAAAGGCCCCAAAATACAACTCAGAAACATATTTCGGCAATTTATAGAGTCAGAGCGCATTTACTAACGTTTTTGTATCATTTTTCTGATGAAAATGTCAAAAAATGTCCGTTTTTGAATGAAAAACGAAATTTCGGGTCCAAATTTCGGCAATTCGTAGTGCTGGACCGCGTTTACAGACGATTTCTAAGCTTTAAACAGCAAATTTTTGAAAATCTACACTTTTTTTATGCTTTAAAAACTTGATCACTAGCGCCAGTTTCAGAATTTTCGACAAACCTTTTTGTGGACGCCGAAATTTTAGCGCCAGAGCGCATTTACAGACAAATTTCTATTTTTCCAGAGCCTTGGAAATTTTGAAAAAAAGTTTTTGCTTATTTATTTTTGTTTATTTTAGATTCACTGGTTTTGTATTGATTGGTATTTCAAAAACTACAATAAACTTTTCTTTCGAAGTGGTGCGCGTCGTGGGCGCGAAAATAACGTACGCAACATATTTTTTCTTTGAGGAAAGTGCCTTTTATCCGATTTTATGTGGTGGGGTGATATTTTATGCATTTTCTGAAAAACGCAATTCAGTTTAAAAAAATGCACCTACAACTTTAAATTTTTAAATCGTCTATATATTTTTGTTGGAGCACTGGAGCGCATTTACGGGCGATTGTCAACTTTTTTTCTATTCAGGCCCAAATTTGGGCAGTTCTTAGGGTTGGAGCACACTAACAGACGATTTTCAAATTTTTAACGGCAAATTTTAAAAATTCTCCACTTTTTTAATGAAAAAAAACTTATTAATTAGCCTCAACTTGGCAATTTTGACTTAAAAAGGCATTTATATTAAAAGATGAAGAGACAGAGAGAGAAATTGAAGAAAAAGGAAAGAATGCCGTATCCCTCGTTTATTTGCATTAATAAAGACCTAGGGGACAAATCGCCGTCGGCATAAGTCGTAATTTCCGGCGGATTCGCGCCCAGCCTGGGGGGCGAAAGGATTCCCCCTCCTTCGCCACGTCCAATGACGCGGAACCGGCTGGCAGTAGCGAAGGGACAGAAGGGGCAGCCGACTGCCTGTTAGGGGCGGCAGATGCGCGAAATACAGGACGGATCGATCGGCGATCATATGGCGGACAGAGACAGGGGCAGAGGAGTGTAAACACTGCGCAACTGGTGCGCGGAAGGGGTTTGTAACAGGTGAGATATGGAGAGAGAGAGAGAAAGAGAGAGAGACAGACAGACAGAGAAAGAGAGAGAGAGACAGACAGACAGAGACAGACAGACAGAGACAGACAGACAGAGACAGACAGACAGAGACAGACAGACAGAGACAGACAGACAGAGACAGACAGACAGAGACAGACAGACAGAGACAGACAGACAGAGCCAGACAGACAGAGACAGAGACAGAGACAGAGACAGAGACAGAGACAGAGACAGAGACAGAGACAAAGACAGAGACAGAGACAGAGGGAAAGAACGAAAGAGGGAAAGAGAGAAAGAGGGAAAGAGGGAAAGAGTGGAAGAGGGAAAGAGGGAAAGAGGAAAAGAGGAAAAGAGGAAAAGAGGAAAAGAGGAAAAGAGGAAAAGAGGAAAAGAGGAAAAGAGGGAAAGAGGGAAAGAGGAAAAGAGGAAAAGAGGAAAAGAGGGAAAGAGGGAAAGAGGAAAAGAGGGAAAGAGGGAAAGAGGGAAAGAGGAAAAGAGGGAAAGAGGGAAAGAGGAAAAGAGGGCAAGAGGGAAAGAGGGAAAGAGGAAAAGAGGGAATGAGACATTTTCAAAGAAATGGGAGGAGCTCAGGCCTATTTACGGCGCGACCACAGTTCCCGTTCACTTTTCGGTCTACAACGTGCGGGGAACTTTGTTGACCGACGCATTTTTGCTGACGGAAAGAGGAATTCACGTAGGGCTAGACTTTGAACAAGGATTTTTGTCAGCTGCAGTGACATAGCGGCATATTGGCATAGATGAGTAGAAAAATAATACAGCACTGAATGGTTTGGGGACGCAAAAACACATTTATGTCAAAAGATGGGCATATATTCGAATTAGAGCGCGTTTACAGCAAATGAGTGAGTGAGTGTGAGTGTGAGGAATGAATGGAATGCGAAAAGGAGGCTGCTAGAGAGAGAGGGAGGGGAGAAAAGGACAGAGAAAGAGAGAGAGAGGGATAGAGAGAGAGAGAGAGAGAGAGAGAGAGAGAGAGAGAGAGGGAGAAAGAGAGAGAGGCGTCTAAACATAGAAAAGCTATATAAATCTCTCTTTCTCCCTTTTCTGAAGTGTTTCCCATAATCGGAGCGCAGCAAGTGAAAATGAATCTCCACACAATAACATAAGAAAAGAATCCCACGCCCCCGTTCAAATCACCAAGTAAACAGGATTGTAACAGAAATATCAAGAAAGGGGTGGGGAACCATCCGGTTCCCGAAGACTTCGTTTTTGCAACTCCGCGCCTGTTTCCGATGGCTGTGTTGGACGATGTTAATTCGGCTTATTTCCCCTCTTTCGAGGCAGACAATCAACGACGACATCTCTCGGATGCCTCTTCAAATGCGGAAAACGGAACATTGAAGGACTGTCCGAAAATAGAAGTTCCACAAAATGAAAATTCGCAAAAAATGGTGTTTATGGAACCATCAGGGGGCTTCCCCATACCTAAAAAATAAATTTTAAATGATTTGCATAATTGAAATTAGCCGGGCGACTGATTACCCTTCCGAGACGCGTTGCATTGGTATGGCCGCAGTGCCCGAATCTCTCGCCGCGAGACGCAGACGACGAGAGCGCAAGGCTGCGGCGGCTTTTATTTCTACCCACAACATTTAAATTGCTTAAGAAGCCTTTTAAAACTTTTAAAAGAAATTATACAATGTATTGTTCCAAGTTTCATAAAAATCCTTAAATAAATAATACAAAATGTAAAGAAAACAGCGAATGTCAGCTCAATTTGAAATTCGGCCAAGAGCCAGGTCTGTTAAACAACGGACAATTGTAATTTGGCCTTTGGGAAAATGTTCGCTGGAGCCCGTTAGGATAAAATAGCTTCGGTGGTATATTAATATTTCCCCCATTTTAAGGGAAACAGTAATAAAAATCATTATTGTATTTGACATTAATAAGAAAATAAATTAATTTGTTTAAAGAAACATGTAAAAGACGACCCCGTTCAGCACAACACCGAGTTCAAAATTCCAAATTATGTAAGAAAATATTCAAAAATCTATGAGATAAGAAAATCGCGAAATTCTTGGGTCTGATGAGTAAACACGCTCCACTGCTAAAAATCTGTCCCACGGCCAACGTTAATTTCAACGGGGAGGCATATGCCCCGTGACCCACTTTTTCCGTCGTAATTGAAATTTTCTCATCTTTCACCTCAAAAACTAAAGCAAACCCCACAAAAAAGTGCTTTTTTTATTTGGAAAATAAGGATAATTAGGGTAATTGGATAATTAGGGACAAAACTGGCTTTTCTGTACTCAAATGACAAAAATCTATAATAGATCAGTTTAAATAGAAATAGTGAACCAATCCGGGCTAGCCCGGGAGTTGAATCGCATTTGAAATGGACTCAACCGCGACAAAATGCCAAATGGATGTTCTAAGGGGAGGAGACATGAAAAAAAAGAAATTCTGATTTATTACAGTTACATTTGGGCCAATTTAACTCTCGTATGGACACAAAAATTCGGCTGAACGGACGATTTGGTCCAAGTTTTTCGGCGGAGACGCGGAAAGGCGCAGACTGCTTGTGATAAGAGTGACGTCACCCACCGGGAGAAATTGCAGTCCACCGCCGACGGGTTTTAGACACAAAGAGAGCGATTTTATGAGAAAATGCTAACTGTAGAGCGCGAGGAATTGGGATTCTGGAGTTTGTTGTTTGATCTTTTGGAGAGAGAGAGAGAGACAGAGAGACAGAGAGACAGAGAGACAGAGAGACAGAGAGACCGAGAGATAGAGAGACAGACAGACAGACAGACAGAGAGACAGAGAGACAGAGAGACAGAGAGACAGAGAGACAGAGAGACAGAGAGACAGAGAGACAGAGAGACAGAGAGACAGAGAGACAGAGAGACAGAGAGACAGAGAGACAGAGAGACAGAGAGACAGAGAGACAGAGAGACAGAGAGGCAGAGAGACAGAGAGACAGAGAGACAGAGAGACAGAGAGACAGAGAGACAGAGAGGCAGAGAGACAGAGAGGCAGAGAGACAGAGAGACAGAGAGACAGAGAGACAGAGAGACAGAGAGACAGAGAGGCAGAGAGACAGAGAGGCAGAGAGACAGAGAGACAGAGAGACAGAGAGGAAAAACAGAAGAGGAATGGAAGTGTCTTGGGGAAGAAACCCTGGATGATAAACACTGAACGGCTCTCGAGTAGTGTTTCTTGATGCCGAAAAGTGTAGCAAAACATTTCGAACTTTGGAGAGAGAGAGAGATGAGGAGAAAATGGGAAAATAGTTGGAAAAGGGCGGTGAAATGACGCAAAGGTTTTTCAGCAGAGGTGGATATTTTGAGCCATGTGTTCCGTAATACGCATTGTCTCACGTTGGACAGCGCCTGCTAACTGCCGGCCGCTGATAAACGGTGCCGCACCGCTCAGTCATCGGGCCTCCTTAGCTCAGTGGTAGAGCGTTGGACTTTTAATCCAACGGTCAGGGGTTCGACCCCCCTAGGTGGCTGTGATCTTTTGCAACTTGAAAACTGCTATAATATGAATTTTGACATGGGTTTGACAGTTTTTTGAATATGGCTTAATTTTATTGGCCCCTTTCTAACTTTGCCGCTATAAAACGAGGGCAATCTGCCTGCGACTCTTCAATTTCCGTTGAAACGGAGGGGACTTAAAAACGGAAGCACCCGGGGGTGCAGATGGTGCAATGGGAGAAGAAAGAGCAAATAGAAGGCGTAAACCCACGTCTGAAGGCGTGGCCGGTCGGTGGAGTCGGCCGCGGATGGCGAAGACCCGAAGCGAGAGGGCGAGCGAGCGGAACTTCATTGCTGGGCCATCTCCTTCTTCGGATTCGTCTTCTGAACACACATAAACTGTTTGTCGAGAATATGCAATAGCGGGCGAGAATTGGGAGGAGAAGAAGGGCAAAAATAGAGGGAAAAGGACATTGGGAGGGGGTGGAGTTCAAAAATGCCTAAAACAGGGGAGGCAGGGGCAGAAAATCTGTAAAGAACATACGGTTGGTCGCAGAGTAGGCGCGGATATTTTAGAGAGAGGGACAGAGATAGAGAGAGAGAGAGAGAGAGAGAGAGAGAGAGAGAGAGAGAGAGAGAGAGAGAGAGAAATAAACTACCTTCAGTGGTAGAGAGAGAAAATGAAGGCAACCGTACACACATGAAAGTTCGTAGAAATGAGCAAACGAAAATGCACGCGTAGTTTGGTAAAAGCTACGCAAATCAGTGAAAACTGGCGAGTTCGAGGGAAAGGAGGTTAAACGGGTGCCCAAAGGCTAAATATGCTTTCTGCCGATAAAAAGCGATTCAGATATAGTTCGCGCCAAAACTACTTCGGAACAACGTGCCAATGTTTTGATGTTGCACCTAGGGTAAAGTGTGCAATGTAGGATACTCAGGCTCTGTACGCAGCCAAATTGGCAGAAGTAGATTTGGCGAGGAGTATATATGGAAGGCCCAGAGGCGGCCTCCGCGCGGGCACGGTTCTCAAATGACGGGCCGGGCCACAACGGGCCGGGCCGGGCCGAGAAAAGTGTCGGCCCGGCCCGTTTTGGCCCGGTTTGTAAACTTGTCAAACTAAAAACTCTTTAAATCGTTATTTTAGCTTACGTCAATTTTTTTAAACGAGGATTTTTTTTCAAGTCGGCCCGGCCCGGCCCGTGAGAACAATGCGCGCGGGCAGCCCGAAATGCTCAGAAATGCCCATTATTAAGAATTTTTTTTTTTAAATAAAGGAATACGTAAAATCACACGAGATAAACGATGGAATAAGTTAAATCACAGAATGTCAACAATAAGTGGGCTAAAAACACATTTTTTTCAGTGTTTCGGCCATAAAATAAGCCAAGCCCATAACACATTTGTATTTTGCCGGGACCATTAGTGAATGTTACCCAAAATAAAACAACTTTTTAAAAATTCATATGCGCCGAAATAAGTTATGCGGCCCTGATTTCGACAGGGTTTTCAAGTTTTTTTTTTTTTCAAAAATTCTGCCCGTTGTTTAGCAGGGTCTGCGCACCTTTGCACACCTTAGCTAGGCATGGACCGCCCAACCACGGTTGCAATGCAAAAATCGGGTGTGTGTGTGTGTGTGTGTGTTTGTGTGTATCTGTGTCTGTGTGTGTGTGAGTGTGAGTGAGTGAGTGTGTGAGTGTGTGTGAGGAAGAAAAGAGCCCGAGGCAGCTCCATATCTTCACAGAAAGAGTGAGTGAGGCGAATTCGATTTGGATTCTTAACAGGCCACGATATGAGAGTAAGAGTATATAGTTTCAGCTAGCTGCAAACATTGGTGTGATGAAGGAGGGTGGTTGGGAGGAGGCGGGCTTGTGTTATTTTGATCGAGGACTGCAAACAACAAACATGAGGCTAATTTAAAGAGGTAGAAATAACGGTTTTCTATTAAAACGGCCACTGCGACAGCTTGTCGTCATACAAGCTAATGGCAAAAGCTCAGTTAAGCTCAAAAAAGCATTGAGCGGCGAAAAAGCGAACTCAGTAGCAGAAGAACATAGCAAGCGGCTACAGTGTGGTCCACAGCGCTAACTTGAACAAGGTTCAAATGCGACGCCGTGCGTTCTTTCATGAAAGGTTTGATGATTCATGCCACAGCGGGCCGCAGCGGGTACCACAGTACCACATCACAAGGGGAAATGACCTAACACGAATTGTTCCCAGCTAGAGCCACATATAAGGCCCCAGCTATGGCCACAGCTAAGACCACAGCTGAGATCACAGCTAAAGCTAAAACCACAGCTAAGGCCACAGCCAAAACTCCAGCCATGATTCATTGCTAGGCGAAAGTGGGACCTTAATGGAGGCCACAGCTAAGGCCACAGCTAGGGTCACAGAGGCTACAGGGTCCAGAACGCTTGCTAAAAAAATGTGCAACTGTTACGTTGTTCGTTCCTACTTCAAAGTGGTAGCGGCTTGAGGGCACAGGGGGGGGGGGACAGCGGGGTCTCGAAAGGTCTCAAAGCCACAGCTAGGGCCACAGGAGCCACAGCTCTAACTTGAACAAGGTTCACATGTAATGTCGTTAGTTTCTAAATATAAGGGCGAGATTCTTTAGCGAACAGTAGGGGGGGGGGGCACAGCAAGAACTCGAAAGGCCTGAATGAAGGCCGCAACTGGGGCCACAGCCACAGAAATAAAAAATAAAAAAGCCACAGAAACCACAGCTCTAACTTGAACTAGGTTTACCTGTAGGGTCGTACATTGCTAGCCGAAAGTGGGAGCGGCTAAAGGCCACAGTGGGGACAGCGGGACTCTAAAGGCCTTAATGGAGGCCACAGCAAGTGCCACAACTAGTGCCACAACTAAGGCAACAAGGGCCATATTTAGGACCACAAGGGGACACAGGAGCTACAGCGCCAGCTAGAATTTGGTTCAAGTGTGACGTCGTTCGTTCCTCGATGAATAGAGGGAGCCGATTGAGGTCACAGTTGTGGCCTATAGGAAACCCGAAAGGACTCAATGAAAGCCACTGCTAGGGCCACAGGGGCCACAGCTAGGGCCACAGGAACCACAACTCCAACTTGAACCAGGTTCAGCTGTGACGTCGCTCGTGTTCCTAGATGAAAGGGCGTGCTGCTGCGTGAAGTGCAGGCTCTGTGTGCGAAATGGGGCCAATCGGACGTTTACCGCTCATTATCGCTGCTACTCCCCTATGCTCCGTGGGAAGCACACGACGGGGAAAGGGGGTGTTAGGCCAATGGGAACATGCACTCCGAAGATATAAGTAATGAGGGGGGAGGCACACTCCGTGCACATTGAAACGCCTCCGGGCATTATCTTCACATTACCGTTGTCTTGGCGATGCAAATTGAATCAAATGACAGGTTAGTGAGAATTTACGGATCGGAGGACAGGGGTTCAGAGTGACGATTAAAGGGAAAAGTGCAAATTTGCAAGATTGCAGGGGAAAGTTTGAATTGAAATGGCGATGGATTAATTCAAAGTTTCAAAGATGCATCTGAACCTTATAGGCCGCTTCGAACAGTTTTTGGCAGCTAATAGCAGTTAGCTGCCAAAGTACCGCTTCGAAATGTTTTCGGTAACCTTAGGCCGCTCAGGACGGCTTTGGGGCCGCTTGACAGCTTCGGTTGTTTCGGGCATTTGTAGGCCTCTTCAAACCTATTCTTAGTAACCTTAGGCGGCTTATAACCGCTTTTAGATCTTCTTGGCCACTCCGAACTGTCTCTCACAACCGTAGGCCGCTTTTCACCAATACTTGCAGCTTAAGGTTGTTTAGGACCTGTGGACCGGACGTTTGAAGTGAAAAGCCCTGTTGACTGTCTATGACAACCGTAGGCCGCCCGCACAGCTATTATAGTCTGTTTCCATGGAACGGTGTTTGAATTTCGCACAATCTTGAAAAATGAGAAGTAATTAACCAAAATGGTTTTGAAACATTGAAGTGAACAGAGATGTAACATACAAAAGAACATTGTAAAAGAGGAGTGCGCAGACAGTTGTCTAAGATCGTTGCAGGACCAAAGGTCAGTTGTCCTAGTCCTTTAAAATTTGTGGAAATCTTTGCCCGTTCGTTGGAAATAGAGTATAGCAGCATCGGGTGGCTTAGGCCTGCTTCAGGCAATTGCATGCCTCTACGGACAGTTTTTTCGTAACTTTAGGCTACTTATAACCGCTTTCAAACTTTATAGGCAGTGGCGGAGAGTTTCAGACAATCGCAGACCGCAATGCATCAAAGCTGGCAGCCTAAGGTCGTTTAGAATCGCTAAGGACCGCTTTTCTAAATTCTGGCAGCTTAAGACCGTTTTTGGCAACCGTAGGCCGTTCGGCGCCGCTATTAGCCACTTTGGGTGGTTTTGGCCGCATTGAGCAGTCACTGGCCGCTTCGGACTGTTTCTGGCAACAGCAGGCAGCTACTGGCAGCCTCAGGTCGTTTAGAATCGCTAAGGACCGCTTTAGGAACTGATAGGCTGCTTCGAATTGTTTTTTACAACCGTAGGCCGCTTGTCCTAGCTACTGGGAGCACAGCGCTAGCATGAAACAGGTTCAAAGGGAGTAAATAGAACATAAGGAAAGAAAAGGCCACTAAATGGTAGTATAGAAACACATATAAAGAAAGACTGATACCGAAACAAGGAGGGTTAAGGTGAGACAACTCAACAAAAAGCGCAGACAGTTGCATATCGGCCTGAGGTGACCCCCAGTGTAATGACGCCGTTGCGCGGCTGACCTCAAAGGTGACACTTTTACAAGGCGCGTGCTGGGAAACGCAGAATCCCTCGCTTTGTAATCGTTTGATCCCGTGAAGGATCGAAGGTCTGTGAACATGGAAATGAGGAAATTAGAGGGATTTATAGCGGAGATACACACACGGCAATCAGCGGCAATTATTGTTTGTCGGAGAGCGCAAGAAACGAAGAAGGGGAGGGGAGGGAGGGAAAAGAATGAGGAACTGAGAGAGTGAGTGAGTGAGTGAGTGAGTGAGTGAGTGAGTGAGTGAGTGAGTGAGTGAGCGAGTGAGTGAGTGAGCGAGTGAGTGAGCGAGTGAGTGAGTGAGTGAGTGAGTGAGTGAGTGAGTGAGTGAGTGAGTGAGTGAGTGAGTGAGTGAGTGAGTGAGTGAGTGAGTGAGTGAGTGGGTGAGTGAGTGAGCGAGTGAGTGAGTGAGTGAGTGAGTGAGTGAGTGAGCGAGTGAGTGAGCGAGTGAGTGAAATCCCTCAATTGTTTGCAAAGTGCGCGAACTTTCAGCAGAGGGTCAGCAGCAGCCGCGGATGAGCAGCCTCTATGGCAACGGAAGCGGATTATGGCGCACATCTTCATATTTTAGTTGATCTTCTCCTCCCGAAAAACGATTATCCCTTCCGCGCGGGACCCAAAAAAGTTGTTGAGCGCGCGCTCCTTGCAAAGGAAAGCGAGAATCGCTGAGACAAATAGGATCGATGGGACAGATTTCCCAAAACAGAGTAGCCCCCGAGGCTATCGTGTTTCCGCCGAATTCATTGCCACTCAAACAGCACCCGCACACCTTCTCTTAATGATGAGGTAGGCCTCAATTTCTCCGTCTCTCTTTCTCTTTCCCCCTCTTTTTTCTCTGTCTTTCTTCTCTGTCTCTTACCTCTTCCCTTTCGCTTTTTCTGATCTTTTTTAACCTTACTTTCTATGATCTCTTTTACGAGAGCGAGAGAGAGAGGGAACAAAGAAAAAAAGAGGCAGCAATTGTGTTAAACGAGGCATTAAGCCATGCCTTAACTCTCATTTTGATTTTTGAGCTGGGACAATGGTTAGAGAGACAAAACAAGTGAGAGAGACCTCACGCGGAAACCTTTATAACTTTGTTTGTCAGAGAATTGAGCTGTAAAGTGAGAGAGAGAGAGCAAACGAAAAGAGATCGTAAGTGAGACATAGAAGGGCATTTACAGAGTCAGCAAAATAAAAGAAAGAGAGAGAAAGATACAGACAGAGAAGGAGGGAGGCAGAGAGACAGAAACATGATGACAGAGAGACAGAGACACAGAGAGACAAAGAGAGACAAAGAGACAAAGAGACAGAGAGACAGAGAGACAGATAGACAGAGAGATAGAGAGACAGAGAGACAGAGAGACAGAGAGACAGAGAGACAGATAGACAGAGAGACAGAGAGACAGAGACAGAGAGACAGAGGCAGAGAGACAGAGGCAGAGAGACAGAGAGACAGAGAGACAGAGAGACAGAGAGACAAAGACAGAGGGTTGGAGGCACTTTCCAAGCCCAGAAGAAAACAAAGAGACGAAGAAAACAGATCCCCGCCTCAATTCTGTTTTCCATCATAATAATATTTGTTTTTGGAGTCTATCCCAGTTTGTGGAGAGGCCGACGCCGTGGCGCAATTAAAGAAGATGTAGGAAATTGCGATGTCTTGCTGCAATGCAAAGAGGGAGGGAGGGCTGAGAAAACACGAAAGGGGAAAGAGTGGAAAGTGCTGCTCGCTGAGTTTTCCTCGAGATACGCGTGTGGATTTGATTAGAAGCACGCGGTCGGGTGCACATTCCCACGATGCGATGAGAAGCAGCTTCGAGCGGATCGAGGAGGAAAGGTGGGTGGATGGGGCCAGAGGAAAGGGATTTCCTGTTTATCTGGGGGAGAGACGCTGACTAGGAACGACTGCAGGGACCGCTCTCTGAGTCATGTTGAAAGATAGCTACTTGATTTGTTTTGATATAATTCGGACCAATACAATTTGTAAATAGTACACAAAGTTTAAAAAAGCTTTCTAAGGAATTTAAATTTTGTGGGTAGATTTAAAAGCCGGGGCTGCATGGTGCTCTCGTGGCCTGCGTCCGGCAGCGAGAGATTTGCGCACCGCCTCCAAATAAATTTTAACAATTTGCATTATTGAAATGCGACGACCGGGGCGCAGCAAAGGGGCGCAGCGCAGTGCGCGAATCTCTCGCTGCGAGACGCAGACGACGAGAGCACAACGCAGCAGCCGCTGATGAGCAGCGGCTTCTATTCCTACCCACAACATTTAAATTATTTAAAAAAAGCTTTTTTAAACTTTTAAAACATACAATTATAAATTGTATTGTTCTAAATTTTATAATAATAATAAAATAAATATTATATAATTAATTAAAGATTGTTATTCAGTTGACCGCGCGTTCCTCGCCCGTGCGGC